>JAXIUW010000008.1:0-81370 GCA_035591015.1 Cephalothrix simula
ATACGCCCTTACGGGCTTATCCAGCCCCAGAGAACTATTATGGGGTTGCACGGGTATATTTATCCCCTTGCTGGGATTGTTAAGGGCAAAGCCCTTAACGTTGCCAATTTCATACTTAACCTTGCTTAGTCTAACCTAGCAAAGCAATTCTCTATTGCTTTGCCGGGGCAGAGCCCCTAACATCAGCCACTTCGGCGCATTCTCTTTCTTTCACGATCAAGCCCTAACACTTTTTCAGATAACCTTGTATTGTGTGCTAGGGGCTTGGGGCAATTCCCAAATAGAGAAACCTATTGGCCAGAGAGAGTAGTTTCTATTTATTGAGTTAGGCCTCAACCTTGACAGTCTTAGCGGACTGATTTTTCTATGTATTCAAACAGTGGCGATGATGCAGAGAGAATCATCTGTGTGTCTTCATCAAGGGCTTCACGGTAAACGGCCAGACTGCGTACAAAGGCGTAAAATTCTGGGTCATCTTTGAGCACGTTGGTGATTATATCAGTCGATTCAGCATCGCCTTCACCACGGATTTGCTGGCTTTTATTTGTGGCCGAGGCAATGATTATATCACGTTGCTTTTCAGCATCACCTTTAATTTTGAGCTCTTCTCCAGAACCTTCAGAGCGAAAACGTTTACTGATCCGCAATCGTTCAGCACGCATTCTATCATGAATGCTTTCGGCTATTTCTCGTGGAAAGTCAGTGCGTTTGATGCGTACATCAACTACTTCAATGCCAAACTCTTGGGCGCGTTTCTTAACGTCTGTTTCAACCTCATCCATAATCACTACTCGTTTGCCGGTGATGATATCGCTTTGATTATGCGATGCTACGGCTTCTCTAAGCGATGACGATATAATCGCATCTAGCCTGGCATCAGCACGCTGCATAGAGCGCATAGATTGAAAGAACACGAGGGGGTTTCTGATGTAAAAACGTGCATAGGCATCAACCACTAGTGCTTTTTTGTCGAGAGTCAAAAACTCAGCTGGTGGGGCGTCATAGCGCATAAGCCGCTTATCGTAGCGGACTATTTCTTGAATAAAAGGAGTTTTGAAGTGTAGGCCGGCATCTTTAACCGAGCGCACATACTTACCAAACTGAATGATGATTACCTGCTGCGTTTCATCAACAGTGAATATTGAATTGGCTCCGGCGATAATACCCAGAGCAACGATTATTGATAGAAAAATTTTCATGGTGTAGTGACTTTGCCTCCGTCAGGTTGCATATGAATTAGTGGCAGAGAGCCATTAGCGAGGTCTCCTGAAACCACGGTTTTATTTTTTATTTTAGATAAAATATCTTCCATGGCTTCTAGATAAAGGCGCTGCCGAGTGATCGACTTGGATTTTTCATAAGATTCCAAAAGTTTCTTAAAGCGTCCAGCCTCACCCTTGGCGGTTTCTATTTGGGTTACTTTATAGGCTTCAGCATCAAGAATCATCTTATCGGCCGTACCAAGTGCTTTAGGCAATAAGTCTTCGCGATAGGCCAGAGCCTCGTTGATAATACGTTCACGGTCTTCTTTTGCAGACACCACGTCTTTGAAGGCGGCATCAACCTCATCGGGCGGGTATACGTCTTGTAGCTTAACGGCGACTATCTGCAAACCGGTTTTATATTGGTCTAAAAGCTCTTGCAATTCAATTAGCGATTCTTGTTGAATGTAGGCACGACCAGTAGTTAGCACGTCATCAATGTTCATTGTGCCGATTACTCCACGAATAATGGTCTCGGCTGCGTCATGCAGAGTTTGCCCTTCAGGAGTTCCGCTAGGATCCCAAACCTTGAATAAATAATCGGTGATGTTAGATATTCTATACTGAATTATGGCGTGAATATTGACCAGATTTTCATCACCAGTAATTATTAATGACTCAGCATCAACTGAGCGCACAGACTGGCCAGATGAGAGATCACTACTACGGAAGCCAAGCTGCATACTGCGAATTTGTCGATCTTTGACGATATCTATCTTCTCAATAGGCCATGGAATAACATAGTAAATGCCTGCGGTCATGGTGCGGCCCATCTTGCCGAAGCGACGCACTACTGCCGTTTCATCTGGGTCAACAATAACAATGCCTGAGGCCAGCCACGCCAGTAAAATCGCAGCGCCAATCACTAGAGCTATAAACAAACCGCCCGGGGTTTTTCCGCCCGAAAACCGAGATAGCTTATCTTTAATAAACTTTATCACCGGATCAAGGTCATTTTTATTTTGATTTCCCCACGGTGAAGAATTTGGATTTTGCATGAATAATCTACTATCTATGTACAACAAGTTAATGCTAAAAGCATAACCCATCCTAAGCGAAATATAAACTAAACTAATTGTAATATACCGCCCTTCTTAAAATAGTAGCGGTTCAATGATAGCTAATCAAGTGTAACTAACGGCTTTATGGAACAAAAATTGCTTAAGCAATAAGTTAGAACAGTATTGGCTTAGTATAGTTTGCGAAATATATTTGGCTTAGGTGCTAATGATAAGGATTATCCTAAGAAGACGCTAACGGTGCGCCGTAGACGTCATCGGCACTGCCAGCATCGCTAAGTTTATGGCAAGACCATTTTTGTAGATTAATCAAGGATGATTGCCTCGTAGCAATTTGATTATTTAGGCTTTTTTAGCCGATTCGTTAGCCAGTAGAATGGCAGATTATGCTGTTTACAATTTAGTTGCATAAACAAGCTGTGCGCATAGATGCTTAAAGTTTTGCGCTACGTATAAGATTATTGTGCAGAAGATTTGTTGCTCAGAATAGACACAAAAAGTACTGACTGATGAAAATATTCAGCACAATGGCTAGTAAGAAATATTTTTGGCATAATATTAAGCATAATAAATTTAAGCATAATATTTTTAATTAAATGTGTTATTGCGTCATAAAAGTGATATAATGTTGAATGAAGTTGGTATTTGGAAACATGAATTGGTAGCGAGGCAATAGGATTTTACTGTGAATAAATTAACGACTATCTTAATTTTGGCTGTTTTATTTTTTGCTGGTTGCGAAGTTAATAACGGAGCTTCAGAATTGATCTCGGGAAATATCAACGGAAAAATTATTAAAGGTAAAATAATGTTTCCGTATGTAGGCGATCAGCGTTCAATGAGTATTATCATTAGTGGCGTCAAGTATGCTACGCACCCCGATGGGCGTTTTTTAGTTAAGAATATGCCCAATGGTGAGCATGAATTGATAGTTGAAGAGAATGGCTATAAAAGTCTGCGCCTTAGATTTGTAGTTGGGGCAGATGATAGTCAGCGAACAGAATCCATAATTGATTTAGGAACATTAGTACTAGAAGATGCTCGAGGTAGCATTGGTGGGGTGCTAAGGCTTGATGGCTATGGCCCAGTGCCTAAAGTAGAACTAAAGCTAGGCGAACGCATCATAAAAACAAACGACCAAGGCGAGTTTATGTTTGTGGGCTTGGATGATGGCCAATACACTGTGCGAGTTAGCGATAATCGCTACTTTACTCATGCCATAGAGGTTAAAATTAACGATGACAAGCCCGTTGATTTAGGTGTTGTGAGCATCTATCCACGCAAACGCAAACTAATCAAAAAGCAGTATTTATCAGCGAAAGAAGAAATCGCTTCTCCTAATGCAAATTAAGTTATCTAGTCAATCACTAGGTAAATTATTACTATGGTTCGTCCCGTGGCTTAGGTTTTGTGGCCTTTCTGGCTTAGCTCAGCAAGCCCTAAATCAGCATGGTCTAAAAGGCCATCGCCATAAACCTAGCCAAGCATCAAATGGCTAGTAGTTATAAAAGTAATCCGCATTATAATCTGTGTAGTAATCCGTATAGTAATCCATACAATAATAAACAAGATGGCTGTGTTCAGCCTCTAGCCACAGCAGAGCTACTGCCCGTTATTGGTAAAACGGCAATGTATCGCCTTGAGCAGGGCTGGGTAGAACGCCAAGAGGTTGGCTTTGCTGAACTAATGCAGCGTGCCGCAGAGCAGATTAGTTTGGTTGTGCTAAGGCAATTGGCCGGCGCAAAGCCTTCACCCAAAATAGTTATTTGTTGTGGAGCGGGCAATAACGGCGGTGATGGCTACTTAACAGCAATCAAGCTCCGTCAATACGGGCTGAATGTTACCGTGATTGAGGTACTTAGCCCACATTCTCAATTAGCAATTACTTACCACCGTAAATGGCAAAAAACAGGCTGTTTAATCAATTATCAGCGCAATCCAGCGTTGGCCTCAGCAACCATTAAGGGTGCCACTATAATCATTGATGCCATTTTTGGCATAGGGCTATCACGCCAACTAGAACAGAATATTATCCGCTTGATTAGACTTATCAATGTCGCACCGGCATTGAAATTGTGCATTGATATTCCATCAGGAATGGATGCCGATAGCGGCAATAATTATGGCGCAGTAGTTGATTCTACAATTACCGTGTGTTTCCAGTTAATTAAGGTAGGCGTGGCTTTGCGCTGTACTGGTCAAATGATTTGCGTGCCGATACATTCTGCGGCTGACTATGTTCCGCAACAATTCATGCTTACTCAAGCAGCAGCGAAAAGGCTTTTGCCACAGCGCCGTCATGATGCTCATAAGGGCAGTTTTGGTCATGCTTTGATTATTGGTGGGTCGACTCAAATGCCTGGAGCAGTAGCCTTGGCGGGGCGAGCCGCTTTGCGTAGTGGCGTGGGCTTGCTTAGTGTAGCCATGCCACGTCAAGCAGATCAAAGTCTGTTGCCGGCTGAAATAATGCGCTTAATATCAACTAAGGGCAGTGCAGATTATTTTTCTGTTGAGCAAATTCCAAATCTTAGCGTTTATCAAGCACTAGGATTAGGCTGTGGTGTGGGTCGTAATCAGGCTACAGCTGAGTTTGTTGCTGCTATTTTGCAACGGTGCCGAGTGCCTTTAGTATTAGATGCTGACGGCATTAATCTAGTTACTAAGGCGCAGCTTAAAGAGTGCCAGCAGCCATTGATTATAACACCGCATCCGGGTGAACTAGGCCGACTTTGTGGCGTTTCTAGCTTTGAAATTGAGCAAGATCGGGTGCGTTGGGCGCAAGAGACAGCCATAGAATTAGGCGTACATCTTATTCTAAAAGGCTTACGAACTCTGATTGCTACGCCTACAAATCTCTACATCAATACTAGCGGTGACGAAGGATTAGCCACCGGGGGCAGCGGTGATGTGCTAACCGGACTATTGACGGGCTTGCTGGCGCAGGGAATGGGGTTAACTGAAGCCTGCCTACTGGGCGTTTATCTGCATGGATTAGCACGAACAATTCAGCCTCAAATCAGCTCTTTCGCCTTTACCGCCTCAGATGCTATTAATGGAATAGATAAAGCCTTCAAGGCATTAAGCTCTACATAGTGCTTTGTTGTGTGTCTTCAACAGAGCAAACAAGCTGGCCATAGCTTGGTGCAGAAAAAGTTCTGCTCGGCTTTAAGTTAATCCTGCTGGGTTGTTTTGCCAGTGATGGAACGAAGCAATTTAGTTGTTGCCGAGACATCAGCAATACTTTGCAGTATGTCGGCCTCAACGCTTAGTAAGCTCAATTTCCGATTGTTAGCGGTCGGGATTGAGTAGCGATCATCAGAGCCAGAGAGGATGAAGCAGTTGTCTAATCCCTTTAATTCTACGTTCCAGTTCCGCATAGCTTTAATCATGTGCGGGCTGCCAGAAGGCAATTCAGATTGCTCCGTAAGAGCGCAATCACCGTTTAATTGCTTAGGTTCAAGCTCAATGCGGTCTAAGTAGCTATTCAGCATTTCTGCTGATGGAATGTTAGCCAAAATCAGATTATGGATTCTCTGCGGATAAAGCTGCTTTAAGCGGATACCCACCAATGCTCCTAGCGAAAATCCAAAAAAGTTCAAATAGCGAATCTGCAGTTGTTCTATCAGCTCTTCCATATCACGGGCTAAGGCATCAATGCTAAAATCAGCTACATCTTCAATGTTGTCGCTGCGCCCGTGTCCACGAGCATTAACAGCAATCAAGCGATGATCCTGGCTTAGATTATCTACATAGCCCCAATCAATCCAATCTTGAGCACTGCCAAATAGGCCATGATGCAGCATCAGCATAGAGCCTTTCTGGCCATAAAGCTCAAAGTGTATACAGTGTTTTTCGTTAACTATTACGGTCATGCTCATTTATCGCTATAATTCAGTGGATGATGTCATCACGAAGTAGATAATGCAAATACTATTAAAAAAACTTTCTTCCAACACAATCAAAACAACCATCAGCATACAGGCCATGGTGTTGATTTTATTGCTACAAGGTTGCGGATATCAAGATGAGATAAGCCTGATAAGAGGCGGACATCAACGGTTTTACATTGCAAAATTTCAAAATAAAACCTCCGTAACACAGCTTGATATATTCTATCAACGAGCCTTAATCAACCTCGCTACCGGCTGGACCAGCGTGGGCATCCTACCCCAACAAGACGGCTTGCCGGGGCTTTCTGTAGTCATTAAATCGGCTAAAATACAGCGCAATAGCCCTAGTTCAGGGCTAAATTTAATCAGTCTCAATAGCACCGTTGAGGTAAAATTTGGCTATACTGATGCCACCGCCATACTCAACACCACAATAGCTGCCACCGCAAATTTTTGGGAAGAAGGCAACTTTTTAGAAACTAACAGCTTGTTGGATCGCCTTTACTCACTAGCCGCCGCCGACTTCGCTCAAAAACTAGAACAGGCACTGTTTGAATAAAAAAACACAAACTAAGCTATATTTATTTGGGGCTCTCGTCCAGCTAGATGCTAGAGAATCATCTTACTCGGTTAATGTAAGCAAAGTTAAGTTTGAAGTTTAGGTGGTTAAGGGCTTTGCCCAGCAAGGCAATATAGAACTGCCTTGCTCGGTTAATGTAAGCAAGGTGATTTGGTAAAGTGGTTAGTGTTAGGGGTGCCACCCCTAACGACCCCGGCAAGGGGATAAATATCCCCTTGCAACCCCATGATGTGTTCTTTGATGCGGCATAAGTCCTCACGGGCTTATGCGCTTGAGCTAAATAAACCACATCACGCCACACGCAAGGCACAACGCTTTTTGAATAAGAGCCAGATTAGATGCTTAAGAAAACCTTTTTGCCCTAAGTAGGGCATAAGGCAATGCTTGATTATGTTAGGTCATATAATACCAAGCCCTTTTGGCCGAAGGCATATGCCTTCGGCCAAGTCTGGGGAAGCAGGGGTATGGCATACCCCTGCACGGTTATAAAATCTTGCTGCTGTGTGACTGTATTTGCTTTGATTTGGATAGTAAAGCCCTCTGCCGGGGTTGTTAGGGATGGCACCCCCTAACACCAGCTATTTTGGCAAATAACCTTGCTTTAACGGCCGGGCAAGATGATTCTCTATCATCTTGCTGGGGCAGTTTCCTCAAATATAAGCCATAGTTGGGATTGTTAGGGGCGGTGCTTCTACTTTTGGTTGGCATCTATGGTGGGTCTTAACCATAGTCCAAAGAATTCTTGATTAAGGCTTTTTTTTCCACGGATTTGGCTGGGTTCAACGCCGAGGAATTGAAGAGCGTATTCGTTGGCTACTTTGCATACTGATTGAATGGCTTGTTGGTGTACTTTGGGGTCAGTGATGCGTCCGCCGCTTTCTACGGCATCTCGGCTGGCTTCAAACTGGGGTTTGATTAGGGCGAGGATTAGTCCATCTTTGGCCAGCAGACTAACTGCTTGAGGTATGATATGCCGCAGAGATATAAATGAAACATCTATGGTGATTAGGTCTATGGGTTGGCCAATATCATTTGGGTTAACAGAACGGAAATTGGTACGCTCCATCACCTTAACACGTTGGTCTTGGCGCAAACTCCAATCTAGCTGGCCGTGTCCAACATCAATAGCGAAAACTTGTTTAGCACCGCCATTTAGCAAGCACTGCGTAAATCCGCCGGTTGAGCTGCCAACATCCACACAGGTTAGATCTTGAGGATTAAGATTAAAGTGGCGCAGAGCTCCTTCTAGTTTAAGGCCACCACGACTGACGTAGTTATGGTCGTGGCCACTAAGCTCAATCAATCCATCATCGGTTACCATATGCCCGGCTTTGGCGATAACTTTTCCATTCACCGAAACCTTGCCAGCCATAATGTAGCTTTGGGCTCGTTCACGGCTGGGGGCTAGTTTGCGATTGACCAGCAGGCGATCAAGGCGCAGGCGATGCTTAGCCATTGGCTAGATAAGTTGGCTAAGGTCGTTGATGGTAACGAAGATCATCAAGCCCAGCAACAAAAATACCCCTGTTGATTGCAAGGCTATCCGAACCTTAACCGATAGCGGTTTCTTTAAGAACAGCTCTGGCACTGACAAGGCTAAATGACCACCATCAAGCGGAGGGATAGGTAGCAAATTAAAAATGCCGAGCTGCAAGCTAATAAAAGCAGTTATGGCTAGTAGATAGCGCAGTCCGCTTTGGGCAGCATCGCCAATGGTAGCACCAATTCTAATGGGGCCGCCAAGATTATCAATAGATGCATTACCGGTAATCAGCTTATAGAGATAACTAAAAGTTATTGTGGTTAGCTCGCCAAGGTGCGTAATGCCCTTATACACTGCGGTAAGGGGGGTATTACTAACAATTTCGGTGGGAATTTGCACTCCAATTAACCAGCGTTGAGTATCTTCATTATACTGCGGAGTTATAGTTGTGTAGAACTGTTCATTGCGTCTGATGGCCACAACTTCAGCTGCATTTCCATCTAAATTATTCACAATTTCAGGAAGCTCAAGCCAATTATTTATCGGCTGACCAGCAATGCTCACTATTCTATCACCAACCTCTAGTCCGGCATCCTTAGCAGGAGATGTAGCAGGAAAATCTCCAATAATTGTCTCAATATAAGGGTTTATGCCCAATTCATCCAAGCTAAGACTGCTCTGGACTGGAACGTTGAGGTTAAGAGCTTGATTATTACGAACAATACTTAAAGATAGTTCTGAATTATCACTGATGGATTGCTCGTAGGCCGTTCGCCAGTCATCTATCTGGGTATCGTTGATAGCCGATATTAGATCTCCAGCCTTAAGGCCAGAGCGTTCAGCAGCAGAATCTGGGGTTATAGAACCAATGATGGCCGGCTCTAGCTGATACTTGCTGACTGGACTGCCCATCATATGGAAGATGCTCATAAGCACAGCGGCCAGCAGAATGTTCGCCAGCGGACCCATAACAAGAATAAATGCACGTTGGGCAAATGATTTTGATGCGTAGTTGTTCTTTTGGCTTGGATTTTCTTCATCATAGCTTTGACCATACAGCTTTACATAGCCGCCAATAGGCAATAGCGACAGCATGTATTCTGTTTCACCAATTTTTTTACTGATAAGACGTGGCGGAAAGCCCACCGAAAACTTGTCTACACGAACACCGACTTTGCGTGCCGCCCAAAAATGTCCTAATTCATGAATAAACACCAAAAAGGTTATTACCAGCAAGAAAATTAATATTGTCATCACTAGCCTCAGCTATTTTTAGTTGAGTTATTTCTGTTTGAAGTATGACCGCCTCAAGGCTGGCCAATATTTGCCCCAATCCAAAGTCTACCTAAAGACATTTGTAACTAGTTAAGAATAACATATAAAAGAGAGTGCGAACACAAGGCTTCATGAGGTGGGCGGTCTTGGTTAGCCTGCCAAGCAATAAGCCTAGATAAAGCCCTTATCGGGTGGCTGGCTTTTGTCTTGCCGAGGTGATAACCACCGAATAGAAGCCCTGTTGGGCAAGTGGCTCTTGTTTAGCTGAGGTGCTAATCCGAAGTAAAACTCCTTCCGAGATAGATGTTTCTTGTTCGTTCTGCCGAAGCAGTGAACCCAGATAAAGTACTTTCCGAGAGAGGAGTCTTATCTTGTTTTACCGAAAGAGCCTCCTTACAGTTAAAGAAACTCACTGTCATCGGCAGTGAGGCTTCGTGATATGGGCTGCTGCGCTCCCCACACCCCTAGCAACGGTGCTTATTCTATGCCTTTAGATATAGTCAAAAGATGACTTTATTTTTAGGGGCGTCATTCAGCATGGTCATTTTTTCTATTTTGTATGGGGTTAAGAGCTATGCTCGGCAATGCTATAGAGAATAGCCCTGCTCGGTTGTAAAAGCAAGGCCTTAACAGTTCAGTCTATTTTTTACTTTATGGGAGCTTCGCTCCCAGCTGTTGTCCGATGCAGAGGCGTTGACAATTAATAAATTATTTCTGCTAACTAATGCTTCCAGTTTGAATCCGATGGGCAAAGGTTAAGGTTTGTTGACTGGCTATGGTATGTTCTGCTGTAGTTCTCTTATCTCCTAAAACTTCATGAGCTTATGCCTCCACATTAAATAAGCCAGACCACGGTCATACGAAAGGTGAAACGCTTTTGAATAATAGCTAGCCTCCCAAACCTCTTTCAGTCTAAATGTAATACATTGCAATACCTGACTAAGTTAAGTTGCATAATACTAAGCCCTTTTGGCCGAAGGCGTGAGCCTTCGGCCAAGTCTGAGGGTGCAGGGAGCTGTGCACCGGCCCGGGGTCGTTAGGGGCAGAGCCCCTGACACTAGCCACTTTGTCAAATAACCTTGCTTTTCACGACCGGGCAAGGCAATTCTCTATTGCCTTGCTGGGGTGGAACCCCTAACACTAGCCACTTTGGCGCATCACCTCTCTTCCACAATCGGGCAAGGCAATTCTCTATCGCCTTGCTAGACAAAGTCCTTAACTAACTAAATCACAAAGTAAATTTTGCTTAGATTATATAGAGCAAAGCCCTCTGACGCTAGCTGCTTTAGTGCATGCCTTTGCTTGAGTATTTGTTATTGATTATGCGCTATGTCTTGGATTACGGCTGAGGCACTTTGACGCCCCCACTGATTAGCGGTTAGTGCGTCTTTGATGGTGTTTATGGCCATAAAGCCGGCTTCGTGTTGGCGATGCTTGAGGTAGCTTTGGATTACTGCATTGAGTATAGAGTGAAAATGATAGAACGAAAATTGCCCATCTAGGTAGGCCTCTACGGCCATCTCATTGGCACCATTAAAGATTGCTTGTGCGGTTTGGCCATGCCTTAAAACTCCCTCAGCGAGGTAAAAACAGGGGAATAACTGTTGAGAGATGGGTTCAAAGGTCAATTGGCTAAGTCTATCAAAATCAAGGTTAAATCTTGCTTGTGGCTGTTGTTGAGGGTAGTTTAGGCACCAGCTGATAGGAATGCGCATATCCGGTGTGGCAATATGGGCAAGGCAGTTACCATCGGCGAATTCAACTAGGGCATGAATTACTGATTGGCGATGTATCATCGCTTTAAGTTGCTGTGGTTCAA
Organism: Cephalothrix simula; assembly: GCA_035591015.1. Lineage (NCBI taxonomy): Eukaryota > Metazoa > Nemertea > Palaeonemertea > Archinemertea > Cephalotrichidae > Cephalothrix > Cephalothrix simula. The sequence continues at coordinate 11,329 of JAXIUW010000008.1, forward strand.
TATCAAATAGCCAACGGGCTTCAATAAGTTCTATTCCTTTATTGACCATGGTTGCCGAATCAATGGTGTTTTTGGGACCCATGCTCCAATTGGGGTGCTGTAAGGCCTCATCAATGCTAACTTTTTCTAGCTGTTGAGGAGTATAGTCGCGGAAAGGGCCACCTGATGCGGTTAAGACAACTTGTTTAATGGGGCGTAGATTTTGGCCTAAGCCTTGTTCTAGGCATTGACGCAGACCGTTATGCTCGCTGTCAATGGGCAATATGATGCTCTGATGCTGACGGGCGAGCTTCATCAATAATTCGCCGGCAAGGACAAGGGTTTCTTTATTGGCAATAGAAACCGTTTTAGAGCATTGAATAGCAGCCGATACGGCTTCAAGCCCAGCATGGCCGTCCATAGCTGCTAGAACATGTTTAGATTGCTTTGCTCGTGCTATCTCAAGTAGGCCTTGAGCGCCGTGTAAAATGTTAGTTGAGCAGTGTTGAGGCAGGTTGGCAGATAGCTCTTGGGCAGCCTCAGCGCTGTACATAACCGCAATCTGAGGTTTGAAACGCTTGATTTGTTTAAGCATTTCGGCAACATTGCTTTTTGCAGCTAGGGCATAAACGCCAATAGAGGGGCAGTCTTCGGCAATTACATCAAGCACATTCTTGCCGACTGAGCCTGTTGAACCAAGCAGGGTAATACTATGTTGCACGGATTACCACATTGAAATTAGGATTGAGCTTGCAGGAATGGCCAATAAATAGCCATCAATGCGATCAAGAACTCCGCCATGGCCGGCAATCAGATTAGAAGAACAATCAACTTTAGCGGCACGTTTAAGCATCGACTCTAGTAAATCGCCTAGTTGAGAGAATATTCCGACCACAATGGCTAGAATAAACAAGCTGCCGTTCCAATCACCGAATATGGCTGCAATGCCCGCTACTAATAGACCGCCAGCTAAGCCGAAGGCAGTACCCTCACATGACTTCCCGGGACTTAGGCTAGGGGCAAGTTTGTGCTTGCCAAAGCGTTTGCCACCAAAATAGGCGCAGCTATCATTGGCAATAACAATAGCGATAATCAGTAGTAGCAGTGATCGGTCTGTGGCCATAACGGCTAGCACCCACGATAGCCCCCATCCAATCCATAGTATTCCAAAGACGTAGTAAACCAGCTTATGCAGCGCATCAAGAGGTGTTTCGTGGCGAGCAGCAAGCCACAGGCTGTGCATAATGAGCACTATCCAAGCTAGGCTTAGACCAGCGGTACGCAGATTAAATGCCGTTGAGTAGGTTTGCGTAAGAGCTAGTAGGGTGCCACCCAAAATAATCACCATGCTTATTATTAGCGTGCAACGACTAAGGTTTTGCCCTATTTTCAGGCACAAGTTACGGTATTCTTCAAGAGCTAGCCCGGCGATTATGATTAAGACTAGGCAGGCTACACTCAGGGGCAGATAGACGATGGCCAAGGCCAACAGTAGCATCGGTGCTGACCATATCAGACGCATAGAGAGGTCTTTATAACCATCTGGTCGTGACTGCTCTTGCGGTTCAGGGAGCAGAGGGTCTTCTGTGGGGTTGGTTTTGGAGGTATTCAATGGGTTACTCAAAAAAGGTTGCTCTGACTATATAAATGTAACTGTGTATTGTAACTATATGTTGTAACTATAAGCAACTATAATAATGCAGCTATTTAATGTAATTATAACAATGTAACTATACAAAACAACTGTATCAGACAACTATCAACTATATAAAACAACTATAAATATAAATACATAAAGTAAATATATTGAATATTTTGTATGTAAGTGCTGACTAGTTTTCTGCATTGGGCATGGTTTAACTTGTGTGGATTGTAGCAAATCATCGTCAAATAGGCAATTCTCAAAGTAGAATAATTTTGAGCATCAACGGCCTAGCAGTAGTTATTTAAGCAGATTATAGTGCGGTGGCATTAAATTATAGTCTAGAGGCAGATGGAGGGGTGGTGTTTAGTAATCATCAAATTTATAATGAACAACTTAGTGAAATTATTTATGGATTTATGCTGCCTTATTTAAGACTGGTTTAATTGCTAATATCTTAGTATGATGCCCTATCAATCTATATTTTTTATGAAGTTAGCAGTACAGAAAACATGCCTGAGTTAGGATTAGAGATACTTAAGGTTGTAGATAACAAAAAAAGGCGCCGCAGTTTCTTTGAGGCTGAAACGGTTATCTCAGAATACAACGCTTCACCGCGTCCGGCGGGAATAATGAAGCCTCTTGTCATTGAGTCAGCCATGTCTATGGCCAGTATCAATGAGAAAATTAGAGCGTTATCGGCACTTAGCCCCGATGATTATGTCAAAAGAACGGTAATGCCGTCTGAAGACCCTCGGCGGCGTAGTGCCTGCGATATTATCGCTGAGATGTCATGCCGTGTGGTAGATGCCATATCTAAGGGCCCGCTTTATATTGCCGAGGTTGAGTTTGATGCCGATGATAAGCCTTGGCGAGCGGTTATTTTAGCGCAGAACAGATCTGTTCAAAATGGGGTGTGGATGCCCGAACATCATCGTTTAGCGAGCAAGTGGATTACCCACTTTGTGGGTCATAAAATGCCCATCATCACTTTTATTGATACTCCGGGGGCTGATGCTGGCGAAGTCGCTAATATGGGCAATCAAGCGCATAGCATCTCTGAATTGATAATGACGATGGGTAATGCCCACGTGCCGAGCGTGGGTATAATTTTGGGTAATGGTTATTCAGGCGGAGCTATTCCCCTAGCAACAACTAATATACTGTTGTCGGTGCGTGATGCGGTGTTTAATACCATTCATCCGCAGGCATTAAGCGAGATAGTGCATCGTTATAATTTGTCGTGGCAAGAGTGCGCTCGTTATGTGGGTATATCGGCCTATGAGCTGTGCAAGCGAGGCATTGTAGATGCCGTAATTGATTACTCGCCGGTTGAGCGAGGTTCAATAGCCAAGCTAGAGCAGGCCATTGTTGAAACCTTGGTTGGACTAGAAAATAGAGCGGCCAACTTTTTACGCGAGCCAGATAATGATTATTTGTTTCTTGACTATGTGCATAGCCTCAGAAACGTGCTGAATCCCACTGATTTACTGATTGATGCCGGCCGAAAAGAGGGGCGACATCTGTGGGCGGTGGGCAATGTTGTGGGGTCTGTGTTCCGTTATCATCGCTATCTTAATTTAAGAAGACGCCTTAATAGTACGTCATTAGCCAGAATTTCAAGGCTGTCTAAGGTTGATATTCCTGAAGGTGGCTTGGCAGACCGTCGTCGGCGTGAGCGTGAAGAACGCTTTAAGAGCTGGTTAGATAATCCGCTAGAAATTCGTTATGACACCGAGTTACTAAAAGGCACGAAACGCTTGATAGATACTCGCAACGCCATTAACTCAGAGCGCAAGTCTATTACGTCAATTTTCTTAATGTCGCCAGAGAAGCGCATGAAGAAGACGGCACGTTTGTTGACAATGCAGGTTGGGCTATACCTTTATAATTTTTGGAAAAGCGATGCCAGAGCCAACTTTGTGCAGCTGCTCAGGTATATAGAGCAGCAACCCGTTCAGCAAAAAATCAACATTGAGTCGGCTAGTATTATTGATGTTTTGCTGCTGCCAGAAATACGCCAACGCTTTAGTGGCCAAGTTTTGAACTTTGTTTTGTTTGATCTTATCTATGACCATCTTATTGCCAACATGCACTTTATTGCTGCCGAGCTTAAAGAAAATAATGAGATATCATACTCATCAATGAAGAGCTTGCTAGAGCATGTGGTTGATAAAGCCGATGAGCATTATCGTGGTAATGAAGATGATAACGTAGACCTTTCAGAAAGCTGGGAAAAGTTTTTTCAATGGTTAGAGACCCTATTGAAGCATCGTGATATTAAGCAGATTATGCGCCAAATTGGGGGCTGGAAGCGGCTTGCTCATCCACGCATCAGCGAACCTTTATTTGGATTAATAACTTGCTACTTCACAGACTTACTGCCTTCTTATTATGACTCGCAGGCTGATAGTAAAAACTTTAAGGGCAAAATAAATCCCTCAAACATTGGTATTAAAGATTTTTGGAATCGCCTTGCCCAAACCTATTCTGACCTACTCATTTACAACCTGATCACCGATTATAAACGCAAAAAAACCATTACTCCACAAGATGTTATCGGAGAAGTTTTTGAAGACTTCAAAGAAATTGATCCAGACATTGTAACCGCAGATCCATTGCGCTTTCCCGGTTATCGCAGTTCAATTGAGCGCGCTCTAAAAAACAATATTCGCCCCGTTGGAGTGATAACAGGCTTTGCTACGTTTAAGTTTGGTCGGCGCAAGAACAGAGTTGGGGTGATGGTTAGTAACTCTGGTTTTCAGTCTGGTGCCTTTGATATGGCCAGTGGAGTAAAGCTATGCCGATTGTTGCTAGAATGTGCCAATGCTGGCCTGCCCTTGGTGATGTTTACTTCATCGGGGGGTATGCAAACCAAAGAAGGGCCGGGGGCGTTGTTCTCAATGGCGGTAATCAATACACGCATCACTAGATTTATCAGAGATTTTGACCTGCCTATAATATCTTTTGGTTTCCGTGATTGCACCGGCGGTAGTCAGGCTAGTTTTGTAACGCATCCGATGGTCAAGAGTTTTTATCTATCGGGAAGTCTAATACCCTTTGCAGGTCAGCGAGTTGTGCCGAATTACTTGCCAATGCAGTCTATTTTAGCCAATTATCTCTCTGAAAATGATGGCAGCATGGACGGCTTGGTTAAGAACCCCTTTGACCGTGGCCTAGATAAAAAACTCTGCGAAATAGACCCCAGCATACCTATTCCGAGCAAAAGCATCAGTCAGGCCATCGCCGAAGTGTTGGCTGGTGGCTACAAACCATCGGTCAGTCAAGTCAAGCGCAAGCCGTTGTTTAGAGGCGAAGAGATGAAGCTCAAGCCGATTAACAGAGTTTTGATTCATTCACGTGGAGCGACTGCCGCACGTATTATTCAGGCTGCTCAAGCTATGGGTAAGCAGGTTATCTTGGTGCAATCTGATGCAGATATGACTAGTTATCCGGCGTCTTTGCTGGGCGAAGATGATCGCCTGATTTGTCTTGGTGGCAATACTTCTCAAGAAAGTTACCTAAATGGCATGAGCGTGGTGCGGATTGCTCTGCAAGAGAATGCTGATGCTATTCATCCCGGAATAGGCTTTTTATCTGAGAACCCCGACTATGCTATTCAGGTGCGCCAGCATGGAATAAATTATATTTCCTCAAGCGTGCATAGCATTGAATGTATGGGCAATAAGTCTAATGCTATTGCTATTGCTCGTGAGGCTGGCGTAAAGGTTGTGCCCGGTAGCCATGGTGTTATTGCAGATTTTGGCAAAGCTCTGGCTGTGGCTCAACAGGTAGGGTATCCAATTTTAATTAAAGCTGCCTTTGGCGGTGGTGGCAAAGGTATGCGCATTGTTGAAGATGAGGCCGAATTTGAGCAAGCCTATTTGCAGACATCTCAAGAGGCCGCCAGTGCTTTTGGTAATGGAGATGTTTACCTAGAGCGTTATATTCAATCTATGCGGCATGTTGAGGTTCAGGTGCTGCGTGATAGCAAGGGCATTATCAAAATATTGGGCTTGCGTGATTGTACGGTTCAGCGCAATCATCAAAAGCTGCTTGAAGAGTCTGTCTCGGTAGGGCTGCCCAAGGCAAAAATCAAAGAGATGTACAAGGCGACCAAAAGCCTAGTTGAGTCAGTCAATTATATAGGAGTGGGAACTGTTGAGTTTATTTATGATATTAAGGCCAATGAGACCTACTTTATGGAGATGAATACTCGGCTTCAGGTAGAGCATCCTGTTACCGAAATGGTTTGTAATGTAGATATTGTGCGCAATCAAATTGCCATAGCCGAGGGCGAAACTATTAGCAAACTCAAACCCGTTGAAGAAGGCTATGCCATTGAAGTACGCATTAATGCTGAACTACCCAACCTAGAAGCCGATGGCAGAATAACGTTTCAACCATCTCCCGGAAAAATAACTAAGCTACATTTGCCAGAGCATAGCACAATTAGGGTTCTTAAAGCCTTTGATGCTGGCTACGAGGTTACTCCCTTTTATGATAGTTTGCTTTTTCAGATAATTGCCACGGGTAAAGATCGAGAATCTACCATTAAAGGCCTTTCCGAATACTTAGCTGAAATTCGTTTAGAGGGTATTTATACCAACATTCCGCTTATGCAAAGCATATTGAATGATGAGGCCTTCATTGAAGGCAAGTATGACAACAGCTATCTAACTGATTTTTTTGAACGTACTCAGATGAAGCCAATCATTGAACGCACCTTGGCCATGAATAAAGGCGCATCGGGTTCAGCCACGGTTGAAGCGATTAGGATTGATGGTTCCGATGAGCTTAGGGTAATTTCTCCTAATACGGGTGTGTTCTATAGTTCGCCAGCTCCGGGTGAGCCACCGTTTGTTAAATCAGGGCAACGGTTTAGTGCTGAAGATACGCTGTACATATTAGAATCTATGAAGGTATTTTCACCGGTCAATCTAAAGCGCATGAACGGGCATATAGGTGAAGATGTCTTCTTAGATGATAATCCGTATATTATAGTACGTAGCTTTGCCGAGAGTGGGCAAACCGTCAATCGTGGTGATTTGTTGTATATCGTTAAGCCGGCATAGCATTTGCGCTAGGGTTGACCTTACAAAGAGGCATAACCTGCTAAGCAGGTATACGCAACACAAAAGAGAGTAATGGCAAAGCATAAGATTCGGCTGGGGGTACTCTGCTCGCATACTGGTAGCAATTTCTTAAATATTTACAACGCATTCAACACAGAAGACTCCGCCATAGCCGTGGCAGTACTCATCAGCAATAATTCTGGGTCATTGGCCTTGAAGCGTGCCCAAGAAAGAGGCTTGCCGGCGGTGCATATTAGTCAAGTTACGCATGCAGAGGGCGAAGATGCAGAGCAATTGCGTGTTTTAAGGCAGCATGAGGTTGATGTAGTCGTGCTGGCCGGCTATATGAAAAAGATTGGTACGAAGGTATTAAGGGCGTACAAAAACGATATTCTAAATATTCATCCGTCATTACTCACTGATAAGCAGCGGCGCTTTGGTGGTCGGGGCATGTATGGATTGATGGTGCATAAGGCTGTAATTGAAGCCCGTGAGCCGGTTAGTGGTGCCACCGTGCATTTGGTAACCGAAGATTACGATCAAGGTGCGGTGATTGCCACTGCAGAAGTTGATGTTTTGCCTGATGATACTCCAGAAAGCCTCCAGCAGCGTGTTCAAGATGCTGAGAAAACTCTTTATCCTCAAGCTATAAAGCAACACATAGTGCTAAAGTTGGCGGTTAGATTTTTGTTGCTGGGTGGTAACTACACGCATGAGGATTTGGCCTTAAAAGCCCTGCTGAATGGCCAGCATACACAAGAGTGGCAGGCTGTAGCAGCATTATTAAACGGGCATTATGCAGAAAAAAGGTTAGATTTTAAGCCCTTATTAAACGGATTTAATACAGAAAAGCCGTTGAGCATCACCAATGATAAGACTGAACGTGAAGCGGTTTTAGCCTTACTGAATAAAGTGCATACAGAAAATCTTACCGCTTATCGCAAGACTTGATGGGCATTAAGGCTGGTGTTTACGATGCGGTTTGGCTGACGATGGTTCGGTTACGCCCAGCGAGCTTGGCTTCGTAAAGCAGCCTATCACTAGCCTGAATAAGCTCTTCAGGAGTTTTGGCATCTTCAGGAAAGGCCGCTACTCCGGCACTGATAGAGAGTCTTCCGAGGGGCTGCGTTTTGGCCTCTGCGGATTCTAGGGCTTCAACATTGCGCCTAATCTTTTCGGCAACCACGTAGGCCATTTCTTTGGTAGTCTCTGGCAGAACAATGGCGAATTCTTCACCGCCATAGCGAGCCGCTAAATCAACGCTGCGTACCGAAGTCCTGAATACATCACTGACACGCTTTAGCACAATATCACCTTTAAGGTGGCCGTGGGTATCATTAAATAATTTGAAATTATCAATGTCTATGAAGATTAATGAACATGGTTTATCTGTATGATTACAATATATTATCTGCGTTTCTATGAACTGATCAAGGTGCTTGCGATTAGCTAATCCGGTTAGCTGATCAGTTAGTGCTTGCTTTTGAACTTGGTGAATATTGCGACTAAGGCGAGATTCACGGCGGAATGCTTCAACGAACTGGGTTATCTTGAAGCGTAACTCGCGCTCTGTATAAGGCTTGGTCACAAAGTCATTAGCACCGCGCTCAATAGCGATAATGCGCTCATGCGGGTTAGCATATAATGCACTCACACAGAGTATCGGTGATATATGTTGCCTGTTTTCAGTAAGATAGGCAATCAGACGATGATTAGACCAACTATTAGACTTAATGGATGGGTCAATAACTATTAAGTCGGGGCGTAATTTTTCATATTCGGTCAGGCACTCAAAAGGGTTGGTGCAGATATTCACCGTAGCATCAGTCCAAATGGACTTAATGAGCCGTTCAGTATGATGAGCGTTGTCTTCGTCTTGGTCAAAAATTAATAGTTGATGCGGTATCTCTAAATCTTTTTTGTATTCTAGGGGCAATTTAATGATCCACTTGGCATAAGCACCATACCGGCTATCTTCTAAATGCCCTTGAAACTCGCTGATGATGCGTCTCGCCAAGGGGATGCCCACCACCTTACCAAATTGCAGAACTCCATAATCTGCAGGGGGCTTGGGTTTGTAAGTAATCGTGATGGTTACAGATTGCTTTATGTATTTTCTGTGCAGAGTTATCCGTGAATCGCCGGTGGCATCATCGCAAACTATATCTGCAACTAGCTTTGAGATTAGCTTTAGGTGATTAAGATAGGCGTATATTGGACGCTCTGTTTTGATAGAGTGAGTTACAACTAACTTTATACCCTGTTTATCTAGTAGATGCTGCCGATTTTTGAAATTCTCGGCCAGCAATGTATAAAGTTTAACTTGGCTTAATTGCTTGCTTTGCAGTTGTTGTTGAACTTCTAGCAAAGGATCTATGTAGGATACTACGTCTCTTATAGAACTAGAATTATTCTTAATATTTTTGATTAGGGTTTTAATTTGACTGGCTGCATCTATATTAGCAGCTAGGGACGCACCCGCATTAGCATAAGCTATTTTTAGTTGGTCAGCGTCAATCAGTAAGCGCTGAGTTGGCAAAAGAATTTCGTCACTTATGGCCGATAAGGTATCAGTTTTAATGCGGTCGCTATTTTGAAGCTCTTTATATGTGTATTCAAGATCTTTAAGTGCTCGTGCGATTTCTTCATTCTTCTGTTTTAGGATTACTGAATGCTGCTTTTTAAGTGATATATCAGTTAGCTGAAAAGAAATGGTTTTTTTGTTATTGCGGTCGACTATAGGAATGGCGATTACCGAATAACTGGTGTTGTACCTTGTCCATTCTCCCTGCCAAATATCGTTGATAGACAAGCTAAAGTTGCCTGTTGATAACGGTTCAATTATCTGCGCAAGATTAGTCGGAATAATCGTATCTGGCAAGAGATCTTTGAAGATTTGCATCGCTGCTGGATTATATTGCGCAATCTCGCCACGGTCATCGGTAACGATTACGGCAATGGGGCTATTATGAATAACCTGTGAGTACAGGGTTGCCTGATGTAATTTTAAGTAAAACTCATCCTCAACCTGTTTTTTGCTAGATGAAATGCTTTCAATTTGACGCAGTGCGTCTTCATAATTTCGTGAGCGTTTAGTAGTCTCTTCAAGCCTTAAAACCAGTATTCTAGATATTATGGTTATGAACTGATAGCTTAAAGATGCTGACACATTAGGCCCAATAAAAGACTCTTCAGGCAGGCAAATAACCCTAGATGGCGACTTGCATAAAACATCGGCCGAGCGTGGTCTATTAACCAGCAAAGCCATTTCGCCAACTACATCGCCAGGAGTATTAAGGTCTACAATATGTTGCCCGGCAGAAAGTACTGACAGTTCACCATGCATCAGAATATACATGTCTTTGCCTTGGCTTCCATCAGCCAATAGCAAGTAACCCTCATCTATATCCATAATATAGCCCAACTTGAGCACAAAGCGCATGTCATCAAGATTAAGGCTCTTAAAGTTCGGCCTGCTCAATAGCATATCAGCACATTGAGTTAGCAAAGCCTCGTCTTTACCAATATAAATCTTAGCGGGAGGATCGTTTTTATTTTTGAGGGTTGGCATGATCTAGATTTTTTGTGAATCTCCAAATTTAAATCATACTCGGGGTCATCAAGAGCATTCTTGAGTAACCGCTACTTAAGTAATGATAATTATATAGCATTATTTAACGCTATTTGCTCTGTAACACTCAATAACCAATAGTAAATCACTGGCAAGAGCTTATCTCAAAACAATACATGGGGTGGCGAGGTCTAATAGTTAGCACTCTTGCCAATCGCCACGGCCATGGCCTCATAAATTGCCTCTGATAGAGTAGGATGCGGATGCACAGCGCTTAAAAGTTCATCAACGGTGCTTTCTAGGTGCATGGCTAAGGCCATTTCTGCAATATTTTCGGTAACGCCATTGCCAACAATGTGTACACCCAGTATTTCTTTATGCTTTTTGCCCAAAATAACCTTAACCATACCTTCGGTACTAGATTGAGCATGAGCCATGCCCGATGCCATTAAAGGAAAAACGCCCCGAATATAATCAATGTTCTTAGCCTTACATTCGTCTTCGGTATAGCCGATTGAGGCTACCTGCGGAATAGAGTAGGTACAAGCCGGTATATATTGATTAGCTAAAGGCAGAGTTTTATGCCCGCAAATAGCATCAATGGCCAGTTCGGCTTCGGCAGATGCCTTATGTGCCAACAGTTTGCCACCGGCTATGTCACCAATGGCATAGATATGCTCAAGATTAGTTTGCGTCTTGGCATTGGTCTTAATAAAGCCCTGCTGATCTACGCTAATCCCCAAGTTATCAACGCCTAATGCCTTGGCATCAGCCTTCATTCCAGTAGCGACAATAACCATTTCTACATTTAATTTTTCGCCAGAACCCAAAATAGCCTCAACTTTGCGCCCTTTTTCGTTAAGTGCAGTAACTTTTTCATCACAATACACTTTAATTCCCTGTTTTTTATAACTTTTTTGAAGGACTTTGGCAATGTCGGCATCTTCTAGGGGTAAAATATGCGGTTGAGTTTCTACTAGATGAACATCAACACCAAAGGCATTGAAGAAATACGCAAATTCAACACCAATGGCTCCTGCGCCAATAATAAGCAAGTTCTTAGGGTACTTGGTTAGCTCTAGGGCTTGACGATAGGTAATAATCTGCTTAGACAGCTTAAAGATAGGCGGTACATGGGGCTTAACTCCAGCAGCTAAAATAATATTTTTGGCTTGCACGGTTTGGGTATCTGAGCTGTTGCTAGCGGTAATGCTAACTTCATCTAATCCGCTGAGCTTCGCCGTACCCTGAATGTGTTGGATCTTGTATTTTTTGAATAATGAGGCAATACCCTGATTCATTTTGCCGGCGACATCGCGCGAGCGTTGCATTATTTTTTGGGGTGAAAAACCAACATTAGAGCAACTTAAACCATAGTCTGCAGCATGATTGATTTGCGTGTAAAGCTCAGCACTTTTCAACAAAGATTTAGTGGGAATACAGCCCCAATTGAGGCAGATACCGCCTAGCTCATCACGTTCAATAACTGCGGTTTTCAAGCCTTCTTGAGCACCACGTACCGCAGCAACATAGCCCCCGGGTCCAGAGCCGACCACTACTAAGTCATAATTTTGTTTCATTGTGAAGTATGTAAGAATACAAATTTAGTTTGCCCCTCTCGCAAAGAAAAAGGCTCTTGTTTAACAGTTTCAATTACATTGCCATAGGCATCTAATAGGTCAAATTCAATAGAATATCTATCATAGGGCGGAGTTATCTTGATTAAAGACTGCCCCATCAGAATTTGATCTGGCAAGAGCAACCACGACCGTAAATCGGCCTGCGCCGAAATCAGATTAAGAATTAGATTAAACTCTGACGGTAATTGCTCTTGAGCTATGCGCCCAATAAGGCGTTTGGCAATAATGCGCAGTCGGCGGTCATTAAGATTTTGCTTGGCAATTGCGCCAATATTATCAACTGGTTCAAGCATAAGCTGTTTGATTTGACCATTGCCTTTAATCAGTCGTGCCAGACTGCTCTTAATTTGGTAGTTACGGTCTTGATAGTCGGGAACGGTAAGGGGAATATCAGGCCCAATCACAAGGTGCTCGGTTTCTTTGCGTGGCGATTTGCCACTATATTGAATAACGTAGAGATGAGCCAGCTGGCTACTCTCACGCCACGGAATTAACTCTGTGTCTGGAAACTCACTTGAGTAACGCTCTAATTCTTCATTGCCCATAAATGAGGCCATCGTCAACAAATTGTTTTTCAAAAATGATGGAGCCTTAGTGCCGTAATTGCCTTGCTGATAGCGGTTATAAGCATTTTGATAGGCTATAAAAGCATCATTGAGATCATTGCGAGAGTTACTTGACTGATACAAGGCGCCGGCCAATAGTCTAGCAAAGGCATCTTCGTTGTAGACGTTCTGTTGATCTTCTTCATAATTACTATTGAAGTAGACCAGCTTTTCATTGACCTTGCGGGCCTCAACCAAGGCCGCCTCAAGATTGTTGAGTTGAATGTAATTAAGGCAAATAAATAGGTTAATGAGTACTATCTCAAAGTCTTCGGCCTTATAGGGTAGAATATTATCATTAAGAAAGGTTGAGGCTATCTCACCACTAATTGATGTAGCGTATTGCTCATCAGCAATGGCCTCGGCAACTTGCAAAAAGCTGATACTCTTAGCGTATTCGCCGGCATAGTGGCTAACAATGCCCATATCAAGATTATACAAAAGCTCGTTAAGGCTGCCATAATTGTCTTCGGTGATTTCTAGCAATACTTTTTCGTATTGACCGTTATCAATCATATCTTGAGCTTTATTTTGATGCACCAGCGTAGTGCTGCACCCCACATACAAGAGCATGCTGGCTATCAGAACAGCCAACGGGCGCACCAAACTAGATTTTTTGCTAGAAAGTATAAGAGCTTCTTTCAATGGTCTTTTTGATTTGTTTTTCGCCAATCCAAACTTTCTCGTTAGTCTCAATGCTAATCAACTCAAGATTAGTTTGATAGTAGATTAACCTATCATTGCCATCACGATCGGTGATTGAGTTTATTTCGCCAGTCAAAGCGAAATCTGCACCAAGCTCCTTGCCCAAAGCTACCGGATTTTCAATAAAGCCTTCTTGTTGATCAGCCCTTTCAGCTCTTATATCAGAGCGAATATCAGCTGCAGATACTACTCTTACATAGCCAGAATTGATTAAGGCTCGTTCAAGATTCTTAATAAATGTTTGAGTATTGATATGCTCGCTGGTGCGATTTTTAATCGCAAAGGGCATAACCACCGGCGGGCGATCATTCGCTCTTTCAAAACGAATCAGCCACGGCCGTGATACGACATCTAATGACATTTCTTCGGCGACTAGCCTTGAATCTGTATCGTTCCAGCGTCCGCTAAGATCAATCACCGCATCGGCCTCAACCCGAGTTACCTTTTGGGCGCAACCAACAAACAGTACGCAGGCCACAAGTACCACACTAAACGCTCTCACCCTGTACATCATAAATTGTACACCTTGGATTATTTTTACAGTTACAGCTTACCCACAAATAATGCCACAAAATGAAGCACTCTTCCACAACAAATAACCATTTATGTTGCCCAAAGCACTCACAATTTGTTGGCGGCTAGTTCAGCCAGCTCAGAGCGTTCGCCCTTATCTAAAATTATGTGCGCCGACAGAGGGCTGCCCGCTAATGTTCTTACCACATGGGTTAAACCGTTAGAATGCTCATTAATGTAGGGGTTATCAATTTGAGACGTATCTCCGGTGAGGATTATCTTAGTGCCTTCACCAACACGAGTTATAACCGTTTTAATTTCATGCCGAGTTAGATTTTGAGCTTCATCTACAATCATAAACTGATGCGGTATGCTGCGCCCTCTAATATAGGTTAGTGGCTCAATTTGCAATATTCCCTCATCAAGCAGGGGCTGGTAGCTTTTATGCGATTGACGACCGCCATCGGCACGCATTAGGAGGTCTAGGTTGTCAAAGATGGGCTTTAGCCACGGAGCGAGCTTTTCTTCAGCGGTGCCCGGCAAATATCCAATGTCTTTACCCATCGGAAAAATAGGTCGCGATATCAGCAGCCGACTATAATTATCAGTGTGTAGAACCTGCTGCAATCCGGCCATCAAGGCCAGCAGAGTTTTGCCCGTTCCGGCCTTGCCCAGCATAGTTACTAAGTTAATGTTAGGATTAAGCAAATTATGTAGAGCTACCTGCTGCTTTATATTGCGTGGAGTCAGTCCCCAGAGGCTGCTCGGCGGTGCGGCAACCGGTTGTAGCCGGCCATCAATATTGAAGAGCAGTTGCTCTTGCGTACTGGATTGATTTTTGAGTAATACGGCCTCATTAGGATAGGTATGCGGCAATTTGTCAAAAAACTTTTCTAGCTGAAAGTCTTGGCTGGCATGAATAGCATTCCAATCACTATCTGAGCAACTTAGATTGTAAAACCCCATTGGCGCAGGGGTTTTGTTATTAGAAAGATTTTCGTAATTAGAACAGGATATACCCAAAGTAGAAGCCTTAATACGCAGGCTGGCATCTTGACTGATGATGCTGATTTTGCCTTGCTTACACAAGGCTAGGGCATGGTTAAGCACAATGTTACTGCCTCGGCGCAAAGACATGTAGCGAGGAATGAGGTCTTCTGGCGAGTTATCAAAGAAAATGCGCAACGTAGAGTTGGTCTCAACTCTAGTACCTTTAGATAGGTCACCTTTGAGTCTTAACAGATCAATCTGACGCAGCACCGAGCGAGCATTGCTGCCCACCTCAGAAACATCGGCTTTGAAGCGATCTATCTCTTCAATGGCCATAGCCGGGATAATAATCTCGGCATTTTCAAAGGAATATATAGAATGGGGGTCTGCTAATAATACGCTGGTATCAAGCAAAAAGCGTTTCATCAACAGCTTGGTAATGTAAAACTCAAGTTAAAGCGGAATAACAACTAAGCGTTTGGGCAAGGCAGTATCATCACGCAGCTGATTGATGCGCTCTATATCAGCCACCGGAGCATTAAATTTTGTGGCTAAAGAATTAAGAGTTTCAGTTGGTTGAATATGATGGATAAGCCAATCTCTTGATTGAATATCAGCATCAGAAAGCAGTTTTTCTATCTTTTCACGGGTGCCAATAGGCATGCGCAACAGGTAGGGGGTAGAGCTTTCGGGCAGGTAGTTGCGATAGAATGATGGATTAAGTTTGGCGATTTTGGATTCGTCAATCTCTAGATAATGCGCAAGGCTTTCAAAGCTGACGCCCGGAGAAATACGGACTTCTTCAAAGTTTAGAGGCTCTTGAAACTTAACATCGCCAAAGCCATAGGCACGATGATTCCTAAAGATAATAACCGAGGCTAAAAAGGCCGGCACATAAGCCCTAGTTTCATCGGGCAGTGTGTCTAATGACCAAAAGTCTTGTGGCAAACCTTTGCGCTGATTATTACGCATAGCCCAATTGACGGTGCCGGCACCGGCATTGTAGGCCGCTAAGGCTAGCTCCCAAGAATCAAACCGCTGATGGAGATGCTTTAGATAACGTCCAGCCGCCCAAGCACTGACCAAGGGGTCACGACGTTCGTCATGCCACTCATCGCGTGACAGTTCAAATCTGGTGGCCGTGGGTGCAGTGAATTGCCATACGCCCACCGCATTGGCATGCGAAATTGCGCTAGAAACATAACTGCTCTCAATAAGTGGCAGGTAGGCCAGCTCATTAGGAATGTTAAGCTGCTCAAAAATATAGTAAAAATGGTCAATATACCGTGATGACCGCGACAGTCCATCAGCAATTACTCGCCGATGCTTGCTCTTGAATAAGTCTATATAACGGCCAACTTTGGCTAGGGCTTGCTCATCAAGGCGTTCATGCAGTGTGTTTAGTGCAAAAGGGCTGTTGCCAATTCCAAGGTTTTCTTTAAGAAGAGAAAATGGAACGCTAGACGGCAGTCCCAGCATAAGCCACGCCGAACACGCTATGGCTAAACCAAGAACTAACACAGCCGCTAATCGTTTAGTAAGGGTACGATTGCGGTTTTTTTTGACTAGCTTAGGCATAGCTTATAAGGTTTTGATGGGGCTTCATACGGCAAGGATGCAATTAAATTTTCAGCTATTAAATATTAAACAAATAGCAGGTCGTGCAGGCAGGGCCGCTTGGGGGAAGGGGGGATCGACCCAACCTGCACGATTTAACTGTAAAAGGTAAACAGCAAAGCGTTAAGTACAAACTTTTTGACAATCACAATAGCTCATGCTTTTGCATAGCAATACCGCACTAGTTCATATCCCTTGAGCTGGGCAACATTGTAATTAAGCTAATCAAAAAAAGCAACAATAAAACCGCTAAGATTAGTGCGCCCAATCTTTAGGAATTAAAAATCTTTGATATAACTCATGTTCTGCGCTACCCGGTTGCGGCTTCCAGTTATAGGTCCACTCTACTTTAGGTGGCAATGAGGCCAATATTGATTCAATTTGACCGCCTGAACGCAGCCCAAACAAAGTTCCTTGGTCATGGAGCAGATTAAACTCTACGTAACGACCACGACGATACAGCTGAAACTTGCGCTGACTATCGCTATATGGCAGGTTACGGCGCAGCTCTACGATGGGGGCGTAGGCACTTATGAATGTTGTGCCTAAATCTTTAATAAATTGGCGCAACACTTGGCGATCTGTGCTGAGATTATTAAAGAAAATGCCCCCAATGCCACGATGCTCACCACGATGAGGCAGGTAAAAATAATCATCGCAGGCCTTTTTGAATTGCGGGTAATAGTTAGCATCATATTTGTCACAACACCGTTTTAGTTCTTGATGAAAATGGCGGCAATCTTCGGCAAATGGATAGTAGGGCGTTAAATCCATCCCACCACCAAACCAAAAAATATCCAAGCATTCAAAGTAGCGCACATTAAAGTGAACCGTAGGCACAAAGGGATTACGAGGATGGAAGATTAGCGATACACCCGTAGCAAAAAAGGGCTGGCCTTCAATTTGAGGCATGGCTTTATTTAACGGCAACTTCGGCAATTCTTGGCCGTTGATGGCCGAGAGCAGAACCGCACCACGTTCAAACAGGCTACCATCTTCAACGATATAGGCTAGGCTATGTCCGCCGTCATCACGTTGCATCTTGTTATGATTAAATGGCTTTTCTTCATAACGCTCAAAGGTGGTGCATATTTCGGCCTGAATGCCCAGCATATCGTCAGCAAGGGCTTCGGCTGTGCTTGAGTATGCCATGTGTGTATACTGAAAAGATTAAAAACTATGGCTGAAGCCACATTCTAGCACGAGTAGATTATATCCGATGAGAATATCCGATGAGAATAACAATTGTGAGACATGGAGAAACCTATCAGAACCGCTCAAGAACCGTTCAAGGGCAAAGCGACAGCTTGGGCAGATTAACCCGATTAGGGGTATTACAGGCCGAATTATGCGGAGAAGCTCTGCGCCAAGAAGAGTTTGATGCGGTATTCTGTAGCCCACTAGAACGCAGTATGCTGACGATGGCCGCCATAGTAGAGCGGCTAAACAGTACACTTTCTAGAAAAATAATCTTTGCCGATGAGCTTATGGAGATAGACCTTGGCATTTTAGAAGGCCAGCCTCATCATGCGTGGAAGGTTATGCTTGGCGAGCATGACCCAGCCACACATTGTCCTGAAAACGGTGAAAGCTGGGTTGAACTCTTTGAGCGTGTGCAGGGCTATTTTAAGGAACACGTGCTAACTTCGGGCTATACAAACATCCTTATTGTTGGACATGGCGGCGTTAATAGAGCCCTGATTGGTTCTGTGATCAACATGCCTATCAAACAGGCTTGGAGGCCGCCCGGAGAGGGTATTCCCCAGCATAATGCCTGCATTAACTACATAAAATTAAACACTAAAAATAATCCCTCAACCCTTACCGAGGCCATTGTAAACAGCACTAAGCACTTATCAAGCATAATGCCGGCCAGCACTGCTGGTCAGCGTTGGCTGGGGCATGGTTGGGAAATGCTTGATGAGGAAGACCATACCGCTGCTTCATCCGCTGAGGGGCAGTCGCACTTTTTAGAGAAAATCTTTAAGTGATGCACCATACAATGCTCTATGCATTGCTATACACATAGTAGCATTACACATAATAAGTTTACACATCGCTCGGCGGCAACACGCACAGCAGCTAGCAGAAAGCATCATAGAAATTGATGCTGTAGCCTGCTGATAAAAGTTAGTTAGCAGTCTTTCATTAATTTACTAAAAAGTACCTGTGGCTAGGCGTCTAACAGTCCAGCCCCCCAAAGAACCTAGCCAAAAAACTCAACCTAAAACTGCAAGCAGTTTTGGGTCGGCGGAGTTTATGCTTGAGCTAACAGCCCAATCCAAAAACTTATCCAAAAAAAGTACAGCCAAAAAACTTATCCACGAGCTAAGACAAAAATGCTTCTAGCAATTCTACGCCAGATTTAATATGCAGATTTGCTTGTAGAGCATCAGCTTCACAGTAGTGGCGAGCCTCACCGGGTTGGCCAAGCTCTTTAACGCGAGCATAGGCAAAGGGAACGGGGTCATAACTATGAGTGCCGGTGCTGACTGGGGTGGCGTGGTCTGAGGTGATTAAGATCTTCAAATCGCCATGCTGCTCTCCATACTCAATAAGCGGCCCAAGAACGTGCTCATCAACAGACTGAATAGCATCTATCTTTAGTTCTTGGTTTTTTTGATGGCCGGCCTCGTCTGGAGCTTCAACATGCAGGTACAGCATATCGTGGTCTTCAAGAGCCTTTACGCCATAGCGACCCTTGGCTACAAAGTCGGTGTCAATATAGCCAGTCGCTCCGGGGACATCAATCAAATCTGCGCCACAACTCACGGCAATACCACGAACTAAGTCTACTGCGGTAATCACTGCTAAGCTCTTACCACGCAGTGTCTGAAATGGTGGCAGACTCATTGCGTGTCCCTGACCCCACAACCACACCTGATTGGTGCTATTCAAGCCCTTTTGGTGGCGTTCAGCTAGCACTTGATGCTCGGCAAAAACCTTGCGTGATAACTCCATTACTTCTAGCAAAACTTGGGCGCCCTCGCCTTGAGGTAGGTGGGCTTCTATGGCTTGGTCAGAAATATCATGCGGGGGAGTAGTTATCATCTCAACCATTCCGTTGCGCCACACCATCACATGCCGATAGCTAACTCCGCCGTAGAACTCAAGCTGGGGGTGCTTACAGGCATCACGCAGACTGTTCACTAGGGCGTGTGCGCTTGTATCATCAAGGTGTCCGCCAGCAAAGTCGGTCATCATACCATCATTTATGGTAACCAAGTTCATGCGAAAGGCGATATCGTCAGCCCCCATCTTGATGCCCAATGCCGCCGCCTCTATTGGAGAACGGCCGGTATGATATTCTTGCGGTGCGTAACCAAATAAGCCCAGATTGCCTACATCAGAACCGGGCGGAAAGCCCTCAGGAATGGTCTGCACCAATCCAAACTTGCCTGCCGAGGCTAATTTGTCCATGTTGGGCGTCTTCGCTAGGGTTAGCGCACTTTGACCCAAGGGATTACCATGTAGCATGTCGCCCATGCCATCACTCTGAATTAAAACATATTTTGTCATTGTCTATTTGATTGTTCAGATGCTAGCAGTATCAGTAGTTCTTGTGGTGAACAGCTCATAAGCCAATAGTGTGTCGTAGAAGCACTGATTATATAGTGTTTAGTTAGCAAGGCCGCCGGGCATTATGTTGTGCGGCGTGGTGGCACGAGCTTGATTTTATCTTTAGAGCTAATATATACACCGATCACAATTATTATGCCACCTAGCACCTGATAGAGATTCGGCAATTCAGTCAGCCACACCCAAGCGATTACAGCGGTTACCGCCGGTATTGAATAGGTAAACGGTACAACTTTGCTTACAGGAGCGTAAGATATTGCATAAGACCAAGCCGTAAAGGCAATGGCGGTGGGGCCTATTCCTAAAAACAAGACCACAAGTTGCCCTTCAAATGATG
Organism: Cephalothrix simula; assembly: GCA_035591015.1. Classification (NCBI taxonomy): domain Eukaryota; kingdom Metazoa; phylum Nemertea; class Palaeonemertea; order Archinemertea; family Cephalotrichidae; genus Cephalothrix; species Cephalothrix simula. Next base: position 31,582 of record JAXIUW010000008.1, read on the forward strand.
CATTTTGCCACGCTAAGATAGGCTCTGGCGTGAACGGCAGCGTGGTTAAAGTGCCAGCTAGCATAGAATAAGCAGTAATCTCAAGTACGCTATATTTTTTAAGACCAGATTTGATAGCGATAGAATAGATAGAGGCGGTTAGTGCTGCCAACAGTATCAAGATGGCATCCATATTAAAAGATACTTGGGCATCTTGACTGTAGAAAATAATTAACATAGAGCCTGAAAAACCAATCAGCGAGCCCAACATTCCCTTAATGCCCGAACGCTCACCAGAGAATATATTAGAAAGAATTAAGGTCATTATGGGTGCGGTAGTAATAAGCAAGCTGGCCGAGGCTGAGTTGACGGTGCGCTCTCCATAAGAAATTAATAGCTGATAGGCCGTAAAACCAATTACACCATAAAATAAAAACAATAATAGGTCGGTCTTACTGGGGAGGCGGCGCACCTTAATCATCACAAAGGGCAACATTATGATGGTGGCAATGAATATTCTAAAGAATGACAAATAATTGGGCGAAAAGTCTTTAAGAGCAACTCTGATGCCAACAAAGGCCGATGCCCATAGCGTAATAGCTACAAATAGCGCAATGCTTAGCTTAATTAAGTTAGATTTATTCATAGCTTGCCGATGGTTATCAATATGTTGTCAAAAGTGATGAATAGTTGTTGATGTTTGTTGATAGTTGTTAATAAGTAGGCTACCAATAATTAGGTTGCTCATAAGTAGATTAAACGGCGACTACGCTATATTATCTCAGTCAGATTGATTGTTAATACCTAAAAGTAAGTCATATCTAAGTCATAGGTTAAATAGCTCGGAACGTGCTAAAATGCAGTTCTAGTTTAGCCACCATACTACCAGCTATCTTAGAAGTTTAGACTAAAAGACTAATTATTTATAAGTGAGTTCGCAACAGTTACATAATAATCCAGTCTGGGTTGTTATTCCAGCACGTTACGGTTCTACCCGACTGCCAGCTAAGCCCTTGGTTAAAATTGGTGGCCAGCCGATGATAGAGCACGTCTACAAGCAAGCTCGGCAAGCCAAACTAGCCGACAGAGTTATTGTAGCTACCGACCATCCAGACATACAGAACACGGTTAAGAGCTTTGGCGGTGAGGTAGTTCTTACCAAAGATTGCCATAGTGGCAGTGATAGAGTAGCTCAAGCCGTGGAGCAGTTAGAAACAGAGGGCATTCCGCCCCGCTGGATTGTAAACGTACAGGGCGATGAACCCCTTATTAATCCGCAAGACATTGACACCCTGATTGGTGAAGGGCAACGCTTGGATGTGAGCATGGCCACACTGTACCATCCCTGCCCTGCAGAACAAATGCAGTCAGAGCAAGTAGTTAAGGTTGTTTTAGATGCTGCTGGTCGGGCACTGTATTTTTCACGAGCACCAATTCCCTTTAGCCGAGCCGCTACTGATCAGGGTTTGCAGCACATGGGCATTTATTTATTTAGTGCCGAGTTCTTAAAGCTCTTTGTGAGCATGCCGCCCAGTCCACTTGCCCAGCAAGAGCAGCTAGAACAACTAAGAGCCTTAGAGAACGGTCATGCAATATACTGCTTCTTAGCTAGCAGTCCATCAGTGGGGGTAGATGTTCAGGCTGATGTAGAATTGGTTGAGCAGATTTTGGCCAAAAAATCTCAAACACTAGCCTAAACAACCTAAAGATAAAGATAATCCAAAAACTTCTTTTAAGATAAAACGCCTCCCACAGAGCTAATACTATGACTAGTCATAATAAAATTAATGCATTGGCTGAACAGTCAAGTTTTTACAATAAGCGTCTGCCATTTTTTGTGTTAGCCGGCCCCGATGTTATTGAAGACGCTCTACGGCCGGGGCAAACAGCGCGGATTGCTGAACGCCTGATAAAAATAGCCCATGGTTTAGATGTTCCCTTGGCCTTCAAGGTTTCTTATGATAAGGCTAATCGGACTGCCCTGAGAAATTTCCGTGGCCCGGGCTTAGACCAAGCACTAAGTCTGTTCAAAGAGCTAAAGCAAACTTTTAATGTTTTGCTGCTTTCAGATGTGCATCGTTTTGAAGAGATAGAGCCCGCCGCTGAAGTTTTAGACATACTGCAAATACCGGCTTTTTTATCACGACAGACTGATTTTTTGGTTGAGGTTGCTCGCACGCATAAAATAGTCAATCTTAAAAAGGGGCAGTTTATGGCACCACGTGATGTTGAACATGCCCTCAACAAGCTGACCAGCACCGGCAATGAGCGCATAATACTCACCGAGCGAGGTTATATGTTTGGCTATAACAACATGGTGGTTGATATGCGTGGTTTTCCAATTATGAAGAGCTTTGGTTATCCGGTAGTCATTGATGCCACACATAGCATTCAGCTGCCCAGTGGTGCCGGTGGGCAATCTGGTGGCGAGCGACAGTTTGTGAATACCATAGCCCGAGCAGCAGTGGCCGCCGGTGCCGATGGTATATTTATGGAAACCCATGATGAGCCAGATCAGGCATTGTGCGATGGTCCGAACATGATTAATGTTAATGATGTAGAAGATTTAATCAGGCAGCTTTTAGATATATATCAGGTAGTCAATGGACGATAACAGCATTTTGACCGAAGCTCGGCAAGCATTACAGATTGAAACCGAAGCCCTACAAGGCGTTCAAGCACAACTTGGAGAGGCGTTTGTTAGTGCCGCACGCAAGATTTTCAACGCTCCGGGCAAGCTCATTGTTACCGGCATGGGCAAAAGCGGATTGGTAGGGCGCAAGATAGCCTCAACCATGGTCAGCACAGGGCAGATGGCGATTTTTCTGCATCCGGCCGAAGCCATTCATGGCGATTTGGGAGTGATTAGTCGTGGTGATGTAATGCTGGCTATATCTAACTCTGGCACAACCGCAGAGATCATGCGTTTGCTGGGGCCGCTACGGCGCATTGGCGGTGAGCTGATTTCTATTACCGGCGATGCTAAATCTGATCTAGCGCAACGGGCTGAATTGCATCTTGAAGTTAAAATTAATCAAGAAGCCTGCCCGCTTGGCTTAGCTCCAACGGCTAGCACTACGGCGGCTATGGCTTTAGGCGATGCCTTAGCGGTATGCCTGCTTAAAATGCGTAATTTTTCTGCTGAAGACTATGCTGTGTTTCATCCGGGCGGGGGCTTGGGTAAAAAGTTGATTACAACCGTTGGCGATATAATGGATACCAACATTCCCCTAGTTAGTAGCCAAGATACAATAAAAAAAGGTGTTAAGGTTATAGAAGATAAACGCTATGGAATAACTGGAATAGTTAATGATCAACAGGAGTTAGTCGGCTGTTTTTCAATGGGAGACTTTACTCGCCTGTATATTAAAGAGCCTGATTTAGGTTTTATGACTAATACCATGGGCGACCATAAGCAGGCAACGGTGGTTACTATTGCTGCTCATCAGTTGGCGGCTCGGGCTTTGTATGTTATGGAGCAGAACTCAATCCGTGCTTTGTTTGTGGTTGATGCCCAAAATCGCCCAATCGGCATAGTTGGCATTTATGAGATACTAAAAAGCGTTGATTATTGAGTTATCACTAGCGAAGAGCCAAGTTGATTGAGCCAGTTTCTAAGTAACAGGTTTCTAAGTAAGCTGTTCACGCAGCTCCATGCCCTGTTCATAAAAGGCTTTGGCACGTTCAGTATCACCAATCTTAAAGCAGCGATTGCCGATTAGGTCAATTAATTCAATCTGTCCGGGAATGTCTTGCATACTTTTTTTAAGCTCTAAATGAGCAATATAGGTGCGAATGAGGCGTGCATCGGCATTTATTGCGTCTAGTTCTTGCTCAAGTTGATAGTAAAGTCGGTCAGCATCGGCATAGCGTCCTGCATTATTGTGCTCACGCAATACGGTTTCACGCAGGCTTATTCTTAGATTACTGGCAGCATCTGGTGGTAAGGACTTGGCATAACGTCTAATCCAATCGTCATATTGACCATTGCCATCAAGAGTATCTCTTACATAACGGCTAAAAGCTACGGCAGTTTCACGCTCAGTTTGCCCACGCAACACCGTTAACCCGGCCTCTAATGCCGTTGTTTCTGGGGGCAGGGGCAAGTTAAGTTGACTGCTTGCCGTTTGCAGTTCTTGCAGATACTCGCCGAGTCGCTGTCCATCACTATTATTTAGAGCGGTTTGGCAAGACTGAAGTATCTCATGCAGTCCACGGTGCAAATTTTCTGGTCGCTGATCGGGTTGAGCCGGTTTTTGTGGCTTGCCACGAGGACTTTGTGCGCCTTGATAAGCTCTTTGTGCGGTGTAGGTTTGGCTTATTGAGCGTTGCGGTTTGCTTTCTGCGGGGCTAGATTCAGTTGGCGGAGCAGCAACTTGTGGCGGATTTACCTTGGCAGCGGTGTTTGTAACAACATTATCTTGAGTGGATTCGGCATCTGCTTTAAGGTCAGCTTCGGTAGTCTTTTCTGCGGTTGATGCTCTGTCTTGAACAGCCTGCTGGCGAGCATTTTGAACCACTTTTTGTAGGGTGGCCTTGGCTTGCTCAGCTGGGTTTGGCGTTTTTGATGATAGCGATAGAGTAACTCCGTCATCATCTAAGGCTTCTTCGCTGCTTGAGCTAAGAATCTTATGAAAGGGGTTAGATTTAAATAAGGCCGGGTCTAGGCGTGTTGATGATGGCTGTGGTGGAGCATGGGCGGTTTCATCAATAACTACAGTGGTATGCTTCAGTATAACGCCGATTAAAGCTCCTACCAAAGCTAAAAAGAATACCGCCAATGCCAGCCAATCACTGGGGTAAAACCACATTATGACGCCGGCACCAAAAAAGCTCAATGCCGCTACTAGTAACCATTTTTGTTTCATAGCACCCTCATTGCTTGTATATAATATAACAAGCGAGAAGGTTAGGCTCAATTATTGTGTAATTATTGTGAACTTATTGTGCGCTTATTGGACTTGAGTATATAGTTTCTCGGGCTTAAGCGGGTCATTCTGCTCTTTATTCCAGCTAAATTCAACACGACGATTTTTTGCCCAAGCGGCATCAGTTTGATGATAATCAAGAGGCATTTCTTCACCATAGCTAATTAAGCCCAAGCGATTTGGGTTAATGCCGGCAGTAATCAGATATTTGGCAACGCTCTCAGCACGCTCTAGCCCCAAAGCAAGATTATATTCAACAGCACCACGCTCATCGGTGTGCCCAATCAAATTTAGTTTAATGTCAGTGTTTTGCATAAGCCACTTTAGCACCTGATTGATGTTTTTTTGCTGCGAGGCATCAATGCGCTTGCTGTCAAAAGCAAAGTGGATTGTCGGCAAGTCAGATATAACACGATATTTCAAACCAATAGGCGACAGACCTACAGAATCTTCTGGGGGTTTGATGCGTTGAGCAAAGTCAATTTCGGGATAGTCTTCATTGATATCAGGCAGCTCAGAGAATAATCGAGAATCGGGATCAAAATTTCTTGCAGAGCCTTGCTGCTCTATAGCGGTTCGTGGATTATCGGCTTCAGCGTTATCATAGAGATAATTATTGGCGCCTCTAATGGGGCTTTCAATTACTTCAGAACTAGCGCAACCAACTAATCCAAGCAGGGCAAAGGCGGTGGCTAGAGCGAATACAGGCTTGTAGTTATTCATAAAATCAAAGCGAGTTATATTGAAAAGTAGGCTTATTGCTTACAGTCAGTCTTTATGACCTCATAGCAAAGCAAAAAGCTAACCACTAATACGAGCTTGATGCGCTTTGATGGGTAGGAGTTTGATTATATCATCGGCAATTTGTTCTGGTAGCAATGAAGAATAGCTCAGCTGCTCAGATTGCGCTCCGTAGCTAATAAATTCATCTGGAATGCCCATAACTTTGGTGCGTACGGAAATATCGTGCTTACTAATTAAAGACAACACAGACTCGCCAAAACCGGTGCTGATAACATTTTCTTCAATAGTGCCCACCAACTTCACTGATTTTATATGTTTAATTAATAATTGTTCATCAAGTGGCTTAATAAAGCGAGCGTCAATTAAACTGGCTTCAATACCGTATTTTGCTAGTAATTCAAGTGCTTTTTCAGCAGCTTTGACCATGCTACCGATGGCGATTATTAATACATCATTATTAGGGTTATCAATTAGGCATTCGGCTGTGCCAATTTCAATGGGCAAGATACTTTGCTGTTCAAAATCCATGGGGAGCGTATTGCCTCGTGGATAGCGCATGGCGATAGGTCCGGCCTCATAATTAAGAGCAGTTAGTAGCATCCGCCGCATTTCAAGTTCATTGCGTGGAGCCATGTGTACCATGCCGGGGATCATGCGCAGATAGCCAAAATCAAACACCCCATGATGCGTGGGGCCATCTGAACCAACAAAGCCACCTCTATCCATCATAATGCGCACGGGCAATTTTTGCAGAGCAATATCATGCACCATTTGGTCAAAGGCACGCTGCGAAAAGGTAGAATATACAGTAACAAAAGGCTTCAGGCCGTTAGCGGCCATGCCGCCGGCCGAACAATAAACATTAGCTTCGGCAATGCCAAAGTCAAAAACACGGTTGGGATATTTTTTATAAAGTTCGCCAAGACCCGTATTAGTTGGCATAGCTGCGGTTAGGGCGACCACTTTTTGATCAGTTTCCATCAGCTGCGTAAGTCCTTCACTATAGATTTTTGTCCAACTCTTGGCAGGTTGCGCTGTAGAGCTTTTAACGGCGGGCGGGCTGAGCGCATGGGCATCAAACGTGCCCTCTATGCCATCACCCAAACCCTTGCCTTTGATAGTTCTAACGTGGAGAAAAACAGGCTCATCAATATTTTTTAACTTAGTGAGATTTTTAACTAAATCTTTCAGACTATGCCCCTCTACCGGGCCGAAGTAGCGAAAGTTAAAGGCCTCAATCAGTGCGCCAACATTGGGGCTGCCATAATCTTTGAATGAGCGTTCCATATGCCGTAAATTGCGCACCAATGACCCTCCAAAGGGTAAACGGTGATGGATTTTTTTAATGTCAGAGCGCATCGTATTGTACGAAGATGATATAGTTATATTGGTAATAAATCGTGATATTGCGCCAACATTTTCATCAATGCTCATGCCGTTATCATTAAAGATTACCAGCATTTTTAAGCCTAATGCTCCGGCAGCATTAAGTGCCTCATAAGCCAAACCACCGGTTAGGCCACCATCACCAATAACAGCAATAATTTTTTGCTCTTTTTTCAGTAAATTACGAGCCACTCCCATGCCCAATGCCGCCGAAATAGACGTTGAGGCATGACCAGCACCAAAGTGATCAAAGGAGCTTTCTTCTCTTTCTAAAAACTTAGACATTCCGCCCCACTTTCCGTAATCGTTAAAGCGATTAGCACGACCGGTAAGTAACTTGTGAACATGCGCCTGATGCCCAACATCCCACACAATAAGGTCTTGGCTAAAGTCGTAAATCTTAAACAGGGCTAAGGTTAGCTCTATCACGCCCAAAGCTGCTCCCAAATGCCCACCGGTATTGCTGATGCTGCTGATTAAAAACTGACGACATTCTTCGGCAAGCTCGTTAAGCTGTTGTATGCTATAGCCCTGAATTTGGGTGGGTTTTTTGATGCCGAATAGAATTGGATAATCTTTTTGAGTAGCTGAGGCCATAACAATAAAAATAACTTACAAAATAAGCCGACATTGTACCACGTTCGCAATTATATGGGCTAAATTGGAAAGAGCAGTTTTTTAAGTTATTCTGTGCAGACTGATGCCATAATAAATATTATTGCCGAGGTAAGGTATAGTTATGAGTAATTCTATAGAGTTTGTGGTTTTGGTTCGTCTACGTAGCGAAGGCGTTCTAAAGGGCGTTTTTTGGGCAGATGCTACCCACAGAGCATCAATTGAGGTGTTGCTAAAGCATATACAGAGTGGCATTATTCCGCAGTCATCTAAATCAGAACTAGTGCATGACTTTGATGCTCAACGGCTCAATGGAGCAATTCGGCAACTGATTGAAAGCCGCCACACAGATTGGCAAGTAGAGGTTGTTAGTAGCGAGCAGCCTAATTTATTAGCGGGCGTTTTGAGCTTGAACAGTGATCGTCAGCAGGCCGAAGCATTTATAGAGTTGCTTGATAGGGGATTGATTAGAGCTGCTGAAAAAATTGACGAAGCATGGCAGCCACAACGCTATGTTATTGATGGCATTTTGGATTACTTTAGAGCTATGCCTAATCAACGCCAGCAAGACCTATGGTGGGATAAGATTCCCCTTAAAACCATCGGGTTGACTGACGACCAGTTGCAAGAAGCTGGCGTTCGCTATGCCCCGGGATGTATGGTGCGCAAGGGTGCGTACATAGGCTCAGGTACGGTGCTGATGAATTTATCTTTTGTTAATATTGGCGCCCACATTGCCGGCGGCGGAGTGATGATTGATGGTGGCGCGCGCATAGCATCATGCGCTCAGATTGGCAGCGGAGTAAAGTTTGGTGCGGGCAGTGGCGTTGAGGGCATATTAGAACCGCCCGGACGGCTACCATCAATAGTTGAAGATAATGCCGTGATTGGTGCTATGTGTGAGGTTTGCGGTATTGTTGGCGAGGGGGCAATAGTGGCCAGCGGTGTGGTTATGGCTTCTGGCAAAAAGATTTATGATGCTGAAACTGGCCAAATAGTAAGTCCGCAGCGCATTGAAGTTGGCGAAGAAGTATTTTTAGTGCCAACAATACCACCCTACCGCCTAGCCGTTGAGGGTGGATTGCCCGCCAATGATGGCCGTAGCTACACTGCAGCAGTTATTTTGAAGCCGGGCGATTTGCGTGAAACCAAAACACGTGAAGCATTCCGCAAGCAGGGGATACTTTATTCATAAGCCCATTCTTAGTCTAGGTTGAGCTACTGTAGCAAAAAATGCACAGCTCTTCAGAAAGCCCGCATATCCAACATTAATGCGATGTTTTATTGCTTACGGTGGTGTTCAAGGCATTGGCCGTGGCGGCGAATGTTGAGGCAAGGCCGTAGCCATGAGCGAGGTTGGCGGTGTTGTTGATGAGAGCGATGAAAACTCTGTGGTGATTAGCCTTGGGCTATAATCGCAAGTAAAAAGGCCTATAACTTTGTAAGCTGATAGTCAAATAATCACCTAGAGTTTCTCACAAAAACGCCTTTTAATTGATACATCTAGTTGTTGATGCAGAAACGGCTAATCATTAGCTAGAGATAATACTATTCTAAGTCAGTGAGTGGCAGTAGCTAGAGCAGAGAGCTTCTGCAACCGAACAATCTTCAAGGCATATTCCAGCATTGTTGATAAAAAGCTGCTTGAAAAAAGTCCACAGTGTTGAAATTTTCCATCGCCTTTTTGATAAATAAAATATTTTTATATTAAAAATACACTGGCCTATTTAGCCTCTGTTTAGAGCTAGTCTAAGAGATTTCATTCGTAAGGCTAAAAAATAATCTGCTATTTACCTTGTATTTAAGCAGCTTAGAATAAATAGATGCTCAATATTGCAATAAAAATACTTTTTATCATATAAATGGCATCTGGATTGCACAAATAACGGGCGTCGGTCGTTGGTAACGATAGCCGAGCTATTGAGATAGGGAATAGTTAGATGAAAGCAGTTTGGAGGTTTTATGAAAGTTAAAAAGAGCATAGTAACTCATCAGCTAATCAAGCAAGCAGTTGAGGATTTTTATAATATGGGGAAATCTGTAGATGTTTTACCGCCTCAGGTGGTATTTGCCAGACCACTTATTGGTGAACGATTCAGTATTTATGAGACAGACTTTAAGGATGACGACCTAGCTGCCTATGGTACTGATGATTATGGCGGTAAAAAGATTAACTAGCTTATAGTTTTATCGGGGAAGATAGGCAGAAGCATGCTTATTCATCAAGGGATACTACAACTATAGAGCTCATTCTTTGCGCCGTGTTCCTGCTGTCAGGATACCAAAAAATTATACTCTCACGTGCAGAACTAGAAAGTTTGCCGACAATTACATTATTGCCACGGTAGGGCATGGGTACGGGAAACTCTTCGGCAATGGGGTCATCCCAGTCTGGGCCGTCAGCACTATTCTTGTAAATGCTGATGGTGTTTATATATTGGTTGATGGCCAGATCACGCCAACCATCGCCATTTATATCAGGGCTAATCAGTATGGGGCGATTTTTTCGATTATCGTTTTCTATCTCAAGGGTTAAACTTTCGGTTGAAAAATTTTTCAGTTCTGTATCTTCCCAGCGATATAAACTAGCATCCATGCTAATCGTGTCCATGGTTAAAGCTCTGATTATTGAAAATAAATTTATGCTTGTGGTCGCCACTAAAACCCAAGCCTCGTTGTTATTATTGACTAATGGGTAAATACTTTCTATAAAAGCTGGCCCTTCGCTGAATAACAATTGAGGCGTTACGGTTAGCGAGTACTGAGCATTTTCATCAAGGCCATAGTGCAGGCTAACGTAGTTTTTTTGTTTGAAAAGGCTGTTACGGTTAACAGTTCTTAGCAATAAAATATCGTTGATTCGATCATCGTTGATGTTGACAATAGAGCGAATTGTACGATGCTCATTTGCATCAGGTGCGGCATAGTCACCAATAGATACATGAGTTGGAACCAGCAAATCCTCTGTATTGTAAAGGTCTTCTAAGTGATTATGCTCTTCCCACAACTCAGGGCTAAAAGAATCTAAACTCTCAAGTACTTCACGCATATCTGCGGTTGATTGAAAGCCCATATTTTTGCTTAAGGCAGCAATCCATTCTGAAGGCACTCCATTTTCTACTAGGCGGGCAATGTTGTTCTTGCTGAGTACATACTCAAAGTACGATGGATTAGCTTTAGTTAGATGATTATAGGTTACGTTTAACGAATAACTTCCGGGCTGTATGAGATCTGGCAGACCATCGGCATTGATGTCTTTCCACAGAAAGCTCGGATATGATCGCCTCGCTGTCAGGCCACCCCAGTCGCTCACGCCAACACCATCACCCGAGTACCACAGATACTGGGCTATCGGCACAAACATATTAAAGTCATTTAATTTGAATAATTGAAGCGCATCACTTCCATGAATGAAGATGATTGGCTCATCGCCGCCATTAATGCTGCCTTCGGCAGTGCTGGCCACCAAGCGCAGTTTTGAAGGCAAAAAGGTTGTTCCACCTGCAAAAGCAGTTTCACAGCTGCAACTTCGTAATAGGTTGAATTGCTGAGCATTTTCGTCAAGCTCTGCTACCCAGAGTGTGTCATCTTTAAGCACTAACCAGCGAGCTACTCCACGATGAATATCAATAAACTCTACCCAGCGGAAAGACCGATCTAGAGTCATTTGCAGAGTTTCAACCAGTGTATTTTCACGAACTCGTAGCAGTGATAGCTTCTGCGATTCAACAAAGGGCATATAGCCGTGCATAACCATGATGGCCGGCTCTTCAAGGGCTACATACTGAACGCCTCTAACTACTTGCTCAAACTGATGCTCAAGTAGTTGCATACCATCATTATCGGCATGCGCATTGTGTCCAAAAACAAAAAATTGACAAAATATAAATAAAATTAGTGACTTTGCACGCATAGTCTCCCAGTATCCCCGCTAATAAAGTTGCTAATTTGGGCGTTGATGCCCTAATCTGACGCTATAAATATAATCTGAATAATAATACCAGCAGATTGCTATCAGGCATGCCCTTAGATAGAAAAGGCTTTTCAAACTTCAGTCGCAATTCTAGTGGTAGCTGACTTTCATTATCAAGCACTGACTGCCAATTATCCCAGCCAAAGCTAAAGCCGGCTTTATAGTAATTACCTGAATCATTTAGAATTTCTCTGTCTAACTTACTAGCACCCATCCAGCCCATGCCAAGCTGTATGCCAACTATGTAGCTGCCAAAGAACATATCAAAACTGGTATCAACCAATAGTTCATAGCCACGAGTATAGTCAACCCTAGCAGTTGAGTTCCACGGAGTTATCTTGAAGGGTATGCCGTAGACATAACTGACGTGGCCTGATAGCACCGCCTGAAAATCAGTAAAATAATACGAGTATGTGCCTTGGAGCACTGCGGCGGGGCCGGGCTTATCAATTTGTAATGAATGGCGATTATAAAAGCCCTTGGCAAAGGCAAAGGGAGTTTCAATCCATAATTCGCCAATAACTTTTTGAAAAGAGTTATACGAAAACTGATAAGCTGTACCCACGCTGATATTGCCAAAGCGACCGATGGTGCGGTTGCCGAAATGCTCAATGAGGTCTTGACTAACGCCGCCGATAGAGCCTTTTTGAACGCCAACCCCGTAAGACGTTTTTAATAATATGTCCCAGCGGTCGGTTATTCCGTAGCCGAGGTTCATCCGCAGTATATGATACTGCTGCTCAAGGTTGCCAGTAGCGGCATCACCAAGGGCTAGGGTAGATAAATTGCCATGACTGCCGTCATTCAGGTAGGCGGTATTTTGAAAGTTAAACTGATAGTCCCAGTCAAACTGCCAAACTGCGGTTGGAATAGCCCATGCAAGGCTAGGCCAAACTATAAAAACCGTAATAAACCAAATTCTTAACACTGTATTTCCTTGTGGGCGATACCAATGGCCTGTTGTTGAATCAAAACATCGTAAAGCTCTTCAATGGGCAGGCCAACTACGGCATTATAAGAGCCTTCAATGCGCTTAATCATTAGGCTCGCCCAACCCTGAATGGCGTAGCCACCGGCCTTATCTAGCCCTTCGCCGCCGGCAGCATAGGCTTTAATTAACTCACTTGGCAGTTCTTTGAAGGCTACCTTAGTTTTTGTAGTTCGTACAATATGCTGTTGGCACTGGCTGTCAATAACGCAGAATGATGACAAAACAAGATGCTCAGAGCCTGAAAGCTGATTAAGCATCGCATAGCATTCGTCTTTAGATGATGGCTTGCCCAAGATATTGCCGTTGATGCAGACTATTGTATCGCCAGCAATGATCACGGCATCAGTATCTACGGGGCAGCGCAAAGCCTTTTCAGTAGCCATGCGTTGAGCGTAGGCAAGAGGCTCTTCGTGCGGATAGGGCTGTTCATCAATATTAACGGCTTGAGTATTGAAGGTTAGCCCCATTTGCTCAAGCAATAGCTTTCGGCGTGGTGATTGAGAAGCCAATATTAGACTACGATACTGAACAATAAAGCTCATACTAGGGAAAAACTCGGTCAAGATTATTACGGAAACCAAGCTGCTGGTTGTTGATTAGATCAGAAGGCACAGCCAAAGAATTATAGAGAGGATTAGACAGTGGCTGAATATTTTCGTGGTAAAAAGTAAATATCTTATCAGCTAAAGGCACCGCTGTTCTAACCGATGAGCCACCATGCTCAACCACTACAACTACAGATATTTGCGGGTCGTAAGCAGGGGCAAAGCCAACAAACATTGAGTGTGGTTCAAACTCTGGGCTGTCTGCGTTGTTATTACGACGGCTAACCACCTCTACAGTACCTGTTTTGCCAGCCACATCAAAGGGCAAGCTATTTAATTGCTTGGCAGTGCCATTAACTACTGCCTGCCGTAAACCCTGTTTAACTACAGAGAAATAATAGCTGTTTATGGCTGCATTTTGCCAGTTTGGCGAGTTATCTTCAATATCATACACGGTTTGCTGTTCACTATTGACGATTTGCCTTATTACTGAAGGCCGCGGAGTAGAGCCCTCGTTGGCTAGAGTATTTATATAATATAGCAACTGCATCGGAGTAGCTGCCATAAAGCCCTGCCCAATGGCAAAGTTTACCGTTTCACCACTAAACCAGCGCTCACCAAGGGTGGCTAGCTTCCACTCTGTAGAGGGCACTAAACCCGGTTTTTCTGCGCCTAGTTCAGAGTTAACAACCTGCCCAAAACCGAGTCGTGCGGCATAATCAGCAATAACATCAGCCCCTAACTCATAGCCTAATTTATAAAAAAATACGTTGCAAGAAACGGCCAAGGCTTCTTTAACATTAACCATGCCATGGCCACTACGCAAATTGCAGTAGAACGTTTTTGAACCAATGTTGAAGTGGCCGGGGCAGTCAAGCTCTGTATGTTCGTCAATAAGACCTTCTTCAAGAGCGGCTAAAGCCACTATGGGCTTAAAGGTTGAGCCCGGCGAATATAGCCCATGAATAGCACGATTAAAAAGCACATGGCTGTTATTGTTTATAAATTCAGACCATTCACCCTCTTCCATGCCATCTGAGAAAATGTTGGGGTCATAGTCCGGAAAGCTGGCAAAGGCTAGTATTTCTCCAGTTTGAGGATTACTAACTAGCACAGAGCCGACTCTATCTTCAAAAATCTTTTTGATATAGGCTTGTAGGCGCAGATCAACGGTTAGCCAAATATTTGAGCCCGGTTGAGGAATAATCGGTGCTCCGGTTACGCTAAGCTGGCGACCAACGTTATCAACAACAACCTGCTTGCCGCCATCTACACCAACTAAATCGGGGTTAAGCGTTTTTTCAATGCCTGATTGACCACTAACACGCCCTGAGTAAACCCGATCTAAAGACATACCCCGCAATTCTTGTTCACTAATTTCGCCTACATAACCAGTTACATGCGCTGCTACATCAGCACTGGGGTAAAGCCGTCGTGATTCAACAACCACCCGTACTCCGGGTAGATCAGTTGAGTAGGTGTCTAGCAAATCGGCCATATTGCGACCAATGTTCTCTAAAATTACTACGGGCTTAAAGCGTGGTCGCTGGCGGTTAGATTCTATTTTTTGGCGCAGATCTTTGATGTCAATCTTGGCTATGCGTGAAAGATTATTAAGGGTTAAGTCAAGATTATCAGTGTCTTCAGGAATTATTTCTACCCGAAAGGCAGGGCGGTTATAGGCTAATAATTCACCGTTACGGTCATATATTGTGCCACGCAATCCCTCTAGGGGCAGTACTCTAACTCGGTTGCCAGTAGAGATTTCTTCGTAGTGTTCGCCCTGCATAACCTGCAAATACCACAGCCTAGCAATTAAAACTAAGAACAGTAGCAAAAAGAAGCCTAGTATGACTAGTGTGCGCAGGCGCACTTGCTGAACTTCGTTATTGCTCATTAAAGATATTTTCATTTTTTTATCCTTGAGCGTCGCCCCTTAAATAGTAATGGTTTGGTTACGTAAAGCAAGTGAATGCCGGCCATGATTAGTAGCCCCAGCACAGTTTGCAATAATACCGAATTAACAAACATTGCCCACCATTCAGTCTCTGAATACAAAGTCTGATACAGGGTTAAAGTTATACCGCCTTCAATTATACCAAATAAAAGCATGATGAAGTACAGCGTATAAATTGATTTATCGTACATAAAACTAATAACAAACGTACCAATTAGAACCGTTGTAATGTAGGAAGCAATATGTAAGCCCAGTATGTTTTCACTATCCATCAACAAACCCAGCGCAAAGGCATAGGCAAAGGGGTTGTGTTTATCATCATTGAGGGCAAAGTAGGCCAAAGCCATTACCGGAAAAATTGGCTTTATGCCCCAAACTGCCAAGGCGGGCGCAACAACAATTTGCAGGCAGTAGATAATTAGGCTAATTGCGGCAACCTTTAGAACATTCATCAACTTTGGTTATTCATCATTATCACTAGGCAGTAAAACATAAACATTTTCAATACGATTAAAATTTACGGCAATATCAACGGTAGCATTTTTGAATAGTTCATGCTGCTCACTTTGCACTGCTTCAATAGTCCCCACCAGCAGCCCTTTAGGGAATATGCCGGCCATGCCACTGGTAATAACCTCATCACCAACCTTAATTTCGGCTAGTTTGCGGATTCGATCTACCGCCAGTCCTAAACCATCACCGGCGGCAATGCCTTTGTCTTGAGGAATAAGCAATACATCATCATTATTGCCGACAACAACCATTCTATCGCGGGTGCGGCGCACTAAAACAGGAAATCTATGCCGGCGGTCAGTAATTAATTGTACCGTAGAGCGCAGAGGCGAGACTGTTTCAATGCGACCAACTACTCCCTCACGCACGATTACCGGATAATTACGCTTGATGCCTGCCTGACTACCACGATTAATGATTAAGATATGATTAAAATTCTCAACTGATTCACCGACTATCTCTGAATAAACGCTTTTTAATGGTTGCTTTTGAGGAAAATCAAGCTGTTCTCTGAGTAGCTTGAACTGAATAGCGTCATTTTCATATTGGTTTAGCTTTTCATTGAGGAGCTTATTTTCTTCAATAAGGCGTTTATTTTCAGTTTGGGTATTAATCAGCACGACATAGTCATCAATTAAACCACCGATGCTACTGGTTGAATTATGAACAAACTCTTGTACGGGGAAGGTTATTGTGGCCAAGGCATCATAGAGAAAGCTAAAATTGACACTAAATTTGGCACGCATAGATAGAGCCACACCTGCGCTAACTAACACAGTGGCAATGATAATTACTATGCGATGTCTTTTAAGTAGCCTCAGCATACTTTAGATAAATTATGTTACAGAAATTTTTGAACCCGGTAGCAATTTTAACGCTTGCAGGCATAATAATTCAACTGGATTATCAGCAGTTTTGAAGGGCAGCCCCAAACTTGATGATAATGTTTCAGCCAATCCCTCAATTAATGCACCGCCACCAAGCAGCTGTACACCCTGTTGTTTAGCCTGTGGGGCTAGTTCTGGGGGTAGCTCTTGCAGACATTCTGAAAAGATTTGCAAAATTAAACCCATATAATCTTCTAGGCAGTCATAGACCAGTGCTAGGTTAACAATGAGGCGGTTTTTTCTTTTATTGATAACATTAATGCTGAATAATTCAGTTTTAAGAGGCTTTGCGCTGGGCAGTAGCGAGATGCACTCAAAAATTAATCTAAGTGCATCGTCATCACTGACGGTGATTTTATATTTTTTTTCTAGGCTCTCAATGATTAACTTAGCCAGATTGTTAAGGCCAAACTCAATCCGCTGGAATGAAATTAACTCACCTTTATAAACCATGCCAGCAGCAATTTTGCTATAGCCAACATCTATATAAAGATTTAGGTCACGCTCATGGCTCAATATTTGAGGCGCGCTAAGCCAGTGGGTTTGATTTATACCCGCTTCACGTAAAGTGTAAGTCATATTTTCACGATCAGCGGCGGGTATGTTAGGCTCTGCAATTAGATAAATGCGGTTTAAGAAGCGTGGCATTGCGGCATGTTTGGCCAATATGTGTTCAATCAGCTCACAAAAGGCCATCATGTTATTGATTCTAAAGCCCATAACGGCGGGCAGGGGCTCTAGTGCAGACTTAAATTTATCGGTTCTGAGTACAATTAATCTTTCATTATTAACACTAAGAATGCGTGTATTAAAGCTCCCTAAGTCAAGGATTAATTTGTTGATAAAACGCATAGTGCTATGCTTGACTTTGTTTGTGCGTAAAGGCACTATCTAGTGCGTTGATGGTATGCGTTGCTGAAGTTTAATGTGTGCTGGCGAGATAGCTCAGTTGGTAGAGCAGAGGACTGAAAATCCTCGTGTCGGCAGTTCGATCCTGTCTCTCGCCACCAGCCGCTGAGGTTCTTTATTAACCACACCGCAGAACAACAATTATCATTCTAACAAAATATCTGTCAAAATTCTGTGCAGAACCGCAGCGCACCAAGTATCGTGCAGAAGAGTAGGCATCATGCAGTAGAAATTTTCTAAATGAATTCTCTAAAGAAATTCTATAAATAAATCATCTAAACTGCGCAAAGTATAGGTGTATTCTTAGCGTAAATGCACAGCAGGTGCTAGATGAAGCACAATTGATGCTAGAATTATCTGTAAATAATCTTGAAAACCAAATAAACAATCTAGCATAACAATAGGTGAGTGTAAGATATGGCTTCAGAGATTAAAATTGGCATAATCGGTGGCAGCGGATTTTATTCTTTGGTTGACGCAAAAAATATTGTAGAGCACAGAATTAACACGCCTTACGGCAATATGTCTGATGCCGTTATAGAGGGCAATATAGCCGAAACAAAGGTCTTTTTTTTAGCACGCCACGGCCAAGGTCACAGTTATTTGCCTAGCGAAATACCCTTTTTAGCGAATATCTGGGGGCTAAAGAGCTTAGGTATTACGCATTTAATATCGGTTTCAGTGGTGGGCAGCTTGGTAGAGGGAATAAAACCCGGACATATTGTTTTTCCAGATCAATTTATAGACTGCACTCGCCGCCGTGAAACAACCTTCTTTGGAAAAGGTATAATTGGGCATGTTTCTATGGGAACGCCAATTTGCCTAGAACTGCATGACTTACTGGTTGAAAAAGCTCAAGGTTTGGCGATTAAGCATCATCGTACAGGTAGCTATGTTTGCATTGAAGGCCCCAGATTTTCTACACATGCAGAATCAAAGCTATTTGCTAGCTGGGGTGGTAGTGTGGTGGGTATGACCAACATGCCCGAGGCTAGTTTGGCTCGTGAAGCAGAAATGTGCTATGCAACATTGGCTTTGGCCACAGACTACGATAGTTGGCGCGGAGCTGATCATGCTGTTAATGTAGGCGATATAATAACCATAATGCGTCAGAACATTGAAAAATCGGTGCAGATTATTAGTGAAGCCGTGGTTGATGTTGCTACTGCCACTACTGACACGTGCGGCTGTCGGAATGTGTTAGATAGCTCTATATATACTCCGCGTGAGGCGATTAAGAGCCAAGTTTTTCAGCGCTTAGAGCCTATTTTAGCTCGCTACATGGATAAGTAAAACCTAGTTACTACAATGAACGATAATTCAAATCTGCTTCAAAATGAACAGCTAACCAAAGTGGGCACTCGTTTGCGTGATGCTCGTGAAGCTAAGGGAATTAGCATAGAAGAAGTTGCCAGTTCTAGTCGCATCAATAGGGTTTACATTGAGCAAATTGAAAATGGCATGCTTAATACGCAACTAGGTGCAGTGGTGGTGCGGGGGTTTGTGCGCATCTATATAAAATTTTTAGGACTAGGTGAAGAATTAGAAGCAGAGCTGAGCCTAGTTACTGCCGGCGACGCAAAAGAAGAAAATCAATTTCAGGTTGCACGCCGTATGGATTATCTTGTTGTGTCAGAGAAAAAGCTGTTTACACCGCTGCGATTGGTTATTGCTCTATTTCTGCTGGCAGTGGTTAGCGGTTCAGTTGTTACCTACCAGTTACTAGATAGCTCTGAGCAACAAGTTGTTGAAGAAGCTGTTGAAGAAGTGGTTGAAGAACCAGAGGCTGTTGCCGTAGAAGAAATACCAGAGTCGCCGGCTCCAATTGGTGAAATAGCCAATAGCATAAGTGATTTAAGCATATTAAAGGTTTCTGTGCGGGGGCTAGAGCCAACCTGGATTAGAGTTTCGGTTGATCGGGCTGAACCACAAGAATTCTACGTTACTCAAGATGAAGTGCTCAATTGGGATTGTGAAGAAGAAATAGTCTTCACCATAGGCAACTCAAGTGGGCTGAGTATTTTGATGAATGGCGAAGAAATAGTCATTCCGCCGGGGCCCAAGCAGCTGATTACTGACATGACGCTTAATCGCCTGACCCTATTTCGGCTACAAAATTAGGCTTTGCTCTTTGGTTAGCGACTATAGCTGATGATAACCTTGACGATAGTAGATTAAGGGGTTTTTATCGGTATTAGTGCTATAGATTTCATCCAAAGCAACAATAAATAGCTGATGATCGCCTACCGTGCTGGTCTCGGTCACAGTGCCCACCATTTGCACCAAGGCGTCTTTAATTACTGGAATGCCAGACTTGACCTCTAGGTGTGCGGCAATATCATGCTGGTCTGGATGAGCAAAATGCTGTGATATTTGCTCTTGGTCAGCATTTAATATGCTTATTCCTACCCGGTGACAATCCTTAAAACTTGAGAAAAGGCTTGAACTCAACCCTAAGTAGAATGACAATAACGGCGGCTCAAGCGATGCTGATATTAGTGATGACGCAGTAAATCCGGTTGGTTTATCCGCAGGGGTGCTAATTACAGATACTCCCGAAGCCCAATTACTAAAGGCATTGCGGTATGTTTTTTTATTAATCATAGTCAATGAGTTAGCTCATGCTAAAGGTTTGAATAAGGGGATTATATGTCGTTCATAAAGCTCTTTTAGATGGCTTTTGCGCTGAGGGTCCATGTAAAAGAAGTCTACTCCACGATCGGTGATTTCCCAAAACTTGCGATCGGTTACGGTTATCATTTCATTCCAAATGCCGTCCATGCGCTCCCAGCTTTCCATCTTCATATCATCAATTACAAGTTTAACTATCTTTTCATCACCCATAGACAGCGCAAAGGCCGCAAAACGCAACTGAGCCTTGCGCACGCTCCGCAGTTCAAACTCATTTTCACGTGTTTTTCGGCTGTCATCAATCTCTAAGAATATTTTTAGCATGTCTCTGAAACAAGGACTCTTTTTTATATAAGCCTGCTCTAGTAGATGCTCTAAATCAAAGCATGTCGTAATCAGGATTAGCGGAATATTAAAATTTTGAGCAGTTTGACCATAGTACTTGAAATAAGAGGCTATTTTTACCGCTAGCTTAGAGTCATAAATCAATATTTCTTCGGCAAGCATGCGGTACTGATACAAAAGATTATAAATAGCTCGTGCATTATGATTAGTTACCGCAAAGCGCAAAAACGTATTAAAGTACTGCACCACGAAGCTCAGCAAATAACGCTCGTTGAGGCGAATGGCATACTGACCAATAGTCTTGGTATTATTGGCTATTGAGCTAACTGCATCGGGCATACCAACAATTGAAGACTTAAATATAAGCTCTAAATCCATAAAGCACTTAGCCTCAACCCAAATCCTAGTAGATATTATTTCATTAATAAAATCAGAAGATAATGACGGAAACGTGTCGCGGTAAACAGCAAACCATTGCCGTGGCATTTTAGCTTTAAGCAAAATGTAGTCAACTAGAATCTCTTTGAGGGTGCGAATACTAAGCAGGGCTTCGTTGCGATCTTTCTGCTCTACGGCACTTAGGGCAATGTCGCTAATCTGCTCCATTGATAAAGCTATATCACGCTGAATGCGCTGTAGTTCTTTAGGCTTAGGTTTTTTAATCGCTCCAGCAATAGATTTGCGGGTGTTAAGTCTAATGGTGGCCACAACATTATTGGGCGTTAAGAATATAAATACGTAGTTAAAATAGGGTATTAGCAAACTCAGAATGAGCGTTGTAAGAAATAGCAGAAACACGCTTCCCCAAAACGGCAAGAATTGCATAGAAGTTGAGTAAACCAGTAAAATGCTATAAATACAGGCCAATACCATCAACACAAAGAAGGTGCGGTTGATAGCATCATTAATAAATAGCTCAATTAATTTAGGGGTGTAGCGTTGAGCAGCTAATTGCACAACAATGGCGACAACTGTAATAACCAGTCCGAGTATGGCGATTAATACTTCTGATACGCCACCTAGTGCGTCACCAACAACTTCTATTTCGGTTAAGAATAAAGTTTCAAACAATGACGCATTGCTGAGGCTAATTTTATGGTCTAAAATACGCAAGGTTGCGTAGGCACAGGTTGCGATGCCCACGGTTAACCATAGTGAATAAAACCAATATTCAAAGAACACACGCCGTGAGCGCAAGACGGGATTAGGCAAAATAAATTCGCCAGCACTTTGCTTAATGCGCATTTGACTAATTCTGCTTTGATCTACATTTTTTTTCATATTGAACTTTTTTTTTGAACACCAACGCAGGCCTAGCAAACTATAGTATATTCTTTTTATTCAGAACAAAGCCTAATAACTATAACTAATATGTTTTTAGTGAATAATCATTAATTCATTTTTATTAACTTTAGGGCTACCGTGCTGCTAATGTAGTGCTATAGTTTCAGCGCCTCATGCCGTACATAAACTTAATCGGTTATTTAGATGGGGTACTTTAGGCTAAGTTTGCAAATATGCTTTAAGCTATAGTTTATTTTTTGACTAGACCGCAACCTATTATTGATCTAAGTCTAGCTTATACATAAGAACGATTTAAGCAGCAGCAAAGGCTATGCATTTATGACGAAACCCAGCATAAAATCAATCATAAAAGAAGTAAGCAGCGTGGTGAGTGCCGTGGTTGGCGCAAGAGGCTGGCAGACGTCTTCTCAAAAAGCTGAACAGACCTTGACCCAGCCCCTAAACGAAGCTATTAACCAAAATATAGCTGCTTCTGTGACGGATAGCATTGAGACTGCGAATATTCCCAAGCACATAGGGTTTATTCTTGATGGCAATCGGCGTTATGCCCGTCGGTATGGCCTGTCGTTGGCAGACGGCTATTCTAAGGGAGCAGCAAAGGTTGAAGAATTAATGCAGTGGATGGAAGAATTTGACATACGCATCATTACCCTGTGGGCATTCTCTTTAGATAACTTTAGGCGGCCAGCGGCCGAAGTTGACCAGCTGATGCATCTATTCCGTGGCTATTTGCAGACTCTGCGCACTCATCCTCACATTCATAAAAACCAAGTGCGGCTAGCGATTTGGGGGCAGCGGCATTTGCTAGATAAAGATTTAGTGGAACTGATTGAAGAAATAGAAGAAAAAACTAAAAATTATCAGCGGCGTCTAGTTAATGTTTGCATGGCCTATGGAGGCCGTGAAGAAATAATTGATGCATTGCGGAAGTTACTAGAACAAACTCAGCAGCGTAGTGGATCTATTAAAGATTTACTCAAAAACCTTAGTGTGGACGATATTACTGAAAACCTGCAATCTGCTCAGTGTACTGCACCAGAACTGATTATTCGTACCAGTGGCGAAAAAAGAATATCAGGGTTTTTAATGTGGCAAAGCACCTATTCAGAATACTATTTTTGTTCTAAAGAATGGCCAGAGTTTAGCCGAGAAGATCTAAAGGAGGCCATTTTATCTTATCAAAAGCGAGAGCGACGCTACGGACGCTAGTCTAAATAGCGAATTATATGCTACTATTAGCGAGAACAAGGGTTTATTGAGGCTAACTTAACCGCTCTTTAGACCTGTCAGAGATTGTGTATGGCAACAGGCGATTTTTTAAGAAGACTTGATGGTGAGCGAATGCTTAACGGGCTTGATGCTGTTTTGCAGGTAATGATCGACTCATGGGGGCATGCCAATATCTTTCAGCGGAATGCGGTGGTCTGTCTGCGAGAGCATCTTGAGCTAACTAGCGCAGACACCCCTGATTTAGCCAAGTTCGTAAATACAATTCCCACCCGAGTTTCTGAGGTAAGGAATACTCATTTTCGCTTTTTGACCGTAGATAAAGATTTAGATATCTACTATACAGATACGGCTCCGGATATATCTCAAGACCCTCAAAAATATTGGTTTTATTGGTTGGCATATCGCTTTCAAAAAGAAGCCAATAAGCTGATGCGGCTAGAGGCTACTCGCAAGGATATGAACAAAATCATCGATGTTCTGCCAGAGATGATTAATAGTTTGGGCATGAAAAAAGTTTCTCCAGAATCTTTGCGTCTACCAGCCATAGAGCTAATGGTTTTTACTTGGGTAGAAAGTAATTTGCCCAGTATCACTAGCTTTGCCGCTGCTACTATTGCAACGCATATCATTGAACTAACACGACAAGAAGCCCGGGTTGTGCCGGGTAGTAATTTTATTTTTGTAAAGCGTGAGATAACTCCAGAAAAAGCCAACAAACTACAGCCAATGGCGAGCTACGTTTATCAGGCCGAGCTGAATGAGGCACGAGAGCATTACAAAGCACAGGATGACTTTGAGCGTGCACGAGAAATAGCTGCTATAAATAGTAAAATAGTAAAGATGATTCCCACCCTTGGTCGTTATGCGGCTAAAAGCGTTAATAATCTAACCCAAGTTATTGAGAGTACTCTGTTTCCGTATCCACAAAAAATAAAGTGGATTAGACCATTGATCAGAGATATTTACACCAAGGCTAGCAAGTTACGCATTTTTGCTAACTGCATCTCTATACAATCGGTCAATAACACCTATGCTCGCACTATCACTGAAGGCCGTATTGACCAAGCCGTACTGGGAGTGTCTTACTTATTGGCCGTTGATAGCGTTGATGGATGGAGCTCTACTGAAAGAGACATTGAAGACCCAACTTACGATCTCAAAGAGCTATTTGGCTGGAACGGTAGCATAGATGACCTTGCCAAGCAGTTAGCTCAAAAATATAGGGTCGACCACACTTAGACAAATCAGCATCATAATTAGGTTAGCCTAGCGTAAAGGGGATTAGTTGGCCAAGGCTTGCTAAAGAAGGCATCTAGCCATTCATCGGGAAGGGTTGAGAGCTTGCTATATTTCCACTGCGGCCTGCGATCGCGGTCAATGAGCAAGGCTCGCACGCCTTCAGGATGCTCAGATTGACGGATTATATTAGCGGTTAGCATAAGTTCGTGGCACAATGCCTCGGCTACAGAGTACAGAGCGGTCATATTCAGGCTACGTTCGGCGATGGCCAATGAGGTTGGCGAAGCATAGTTAAGGTTGTGGCGCATACTATTAAATAGCTCGTTATTGATATTGATAGACTTCAAATTGTCTAGGGCATTTTCTAAGCAACTTTCATCAAGGGCTTGCTCAATTATTGCCTGATGCGGTACGGCTGTGGGCTGGGGTGGTGATGCTTTTTCTTCTAAAGATTTTAGTATGTTAAAGACAATATTATTATTTTCAGCATTACATTCAGACCAGCTAATACGGCCTAGTTCTTCTTTAAGCGGGCTTAGCTGTTTATTGTCTAGTATGCGGTCAGCAAGGCCAATTTGTTGCAGGTCTGTGGCATTAATTCCAACTCCGCTGTAGGCGATAAATTTTCCCCATGATTTTTTAATTCTGTTTAGAAAAAAATTTGCCCCGGCATCGGGATAAAGGCCAATCAGCACTTCAGGCATAGAAAAGCTAGTTGTTTGCGTGGCTATCCGATAACGAGACCCTTGCATTATTCCAGAGCCAGCACCAATGACTAAGCCATGGGCAAAGGTAATAACGGGCTTACGAGCAGTATAGATTAAGTAATCTAGCCAGTATTCATCCTCAAAAAACTGCTGCGCTTCGGCATAATTACCATCTACAATCAGCTGATAAATTTCTTTAATATTGGCGCCAGCACTAAAAGCCTTATCTGAATTACTGCTAATTAGGGTTGCAGCTATGGTATGGTCTTGCTGAGCATGATTTATGGCTTGGGCTAAGTGCTTAATCATTAAATGACTAAAGGCATTAAGCTGCTGCGGTTTGTTTAGAATTATGTGCTGAACTCTAAGGTCATTTTGGCCTAGAAATTCAGTTATAATCGGCGGATTATCCTCAATCATAAGTGCAGTGGCGGTAATGGTGGTCTAATGGCTTTTGGTAATCTATACTATATTGCTGTCTATGGTGATGATCATTATTTTGATATCTGCCACAGCCTACTATGCACGGCCTATGCATGATGCTAAGGCCATTCTTGAACAGATTACAGTATTGTCAACTAATCTCAAATATGGAAGAAAAACTCTCAGAAAGTACCACCACTACAACTGATAAACCCGGAGTAGTAGTAGACTTAACAGATAAGCAAATTCACATTTTGGGCACAGCCCATGTTTCAAAAGCTAGCGTAGAAGAAGTTAGCCAATTAATTGATACAGTTAAGCCCGATACGGTTTGCGTTGAGCTTTGCGAATCGCGTTACTATGTGCTAAAAAATCCGCAACAGTGGGCTAAGCTAGACCTAGGGCAAGTCATCCGTGAAAATAGAGCGTCATTGCTATTGGCACAGGTAGTGCTGTCTGCCTACCAACGCCGACTGGGCGAAAAGCTCCAAATCAAGCCGGGCGCCGAAATGCTTGAGGCCATTGAACTGGCCGAGAAACATAATCTTAAATTGGTTTTGGCTGATCGTGATATTCGCATCACCATGCTTAGAACTTGGCGCAATATGCGCTTTTTAGACAAACTGAAGGTTCTCTTTATGCTGCCGTGGATGATGCTGGCCTCGCCTGAGGTAAGCGCCAAAGAGATTGAGGAGATTAAGAATGAAGATACTATATCAAGCATATTAAAAGAGATAACCAAAACCTTCCCAACCCTAAAGACAAGCCTAATTGATGAGCGTGATATTTATTTGGCCGAACAAGCTCGGCAGGCCAGCGGAAAAGTTGTGCTGCTGGTAATTGGTGCCGGGCATTTAGAGGGAGTTCTGAAGCAACTACAACGCCCTGTTGCCGATTTAGAGCCTCTGCGACAGACCAAACCTCGTGGCTGGACACGCTATTGGCCATGGGTTATTCCAATGTTTATTGTCGGAATGTTTGCCTATGCGGTGATTACCAAAGGTGCTGCGGTGTCATCATCAATGTTGCTGGTGTGGGTAATTGCTAACAGCACGCTGGCGGCCTTAGGCAGTTTAATAGTTTTAGCCCATCCGTTGACTGTTATCGCAGCAGCAGTAGCGGCTCCGTTTACCTCGGTCAATCCTCTGGTAGCAGCGGGCTGGGTGGCTGGCGTGGTTGAAGTTTGGTTACGCAAGCCCCGTGTTCAAGACTTTGAGAATATTCATAGCGACATACTAGAATTACGAGGCTTTTGGCGCAATCGCATCACACGAATACTGCTCTTGGTGGCCTTGGTCAATCTGGGCAGCACCATTGGTACGGTGTGGGGCGTGGTGTGGATTTCTTCTTTGTTTGTTGGGGGCTAACGGCGTCTGAAGCCGCCTCTAAAACCTCTAAAACCACCGGCACTACGGCCGAGCGAACCTCGTGAGAAAGACCTAGTCCCCCAAACTCCACCACGATTAGATTTACTACGTGAGGTTGATACATTACTAGGCTGACTGCTACTGGCAGCTGATTTGCGCCCAAAGCCTCCGCTGCCAGCATTTTGACGTTGGTTTTGAAAGCTCCGTGATGGTGTAGCCTTGGCCAACGATTGCGGCGGCTGACTAGAGTATGCCTTAGCGTATTTGCTTTGGGGTTGGGTGCCTTTGGCGGTGGTCATAGCCGTGCTTGATGCTTGAGACTTAACATGGCCACGCTGGCTAACTGTATTGCTATACTGAGATTGTCTTTGTGCAACGCCTACCGGGCTGTATCCGCCATAGCCGTATCCGCCGTAGAAGCCGCCGTAATAACTGGGCATAAACATCCAGTCAAGCATGCGCATGGCGAAGTACATTTGTAAAAAGCTACCCGTTGTATCATAGGCACTATAGCGTTGCTGATTGGGATAAACGTGCTGATTACCTTGCGCTTCAATGGTCAGAGCTTGGCTGTCAAGAGTTGAGGTTACTGTAGCCACCTCTATTGTTTCAACGTCTCGCCAAGCATCGCGATCATCGGCCTTAGGCAGCGGATAAGAATCTGGTGCAGGAACTCTAATTGAGAGCAGAACATATTGATCGCTTTCAGCCGGCTCGGGCTGAATAAGAATAGGGTCTACTATGTCATCGCCGTTAAGGTCTATGCTGCTAATTTCTTGTACTTGTGTGCTCAGATTATCCATCAGATAAGTTAAAAAAGCCTGTTCAGTAAGGCCAGACTGAGCAGCTTCACGCACAATGCCCTTAGTCATTTCAGGCAGTAAGGATACGTCAAGGTCTTTCTCTAGATTTAGCTCACGAGCTTCTTGACTTAGCCCCCGTGATACAGCAATGGTGTTATAGTCAATTTGGCTGGTGGCACGCTCTTCGCCGCCACGGAGCAACAAATAAGCTACAACTAGAAAGCCGACAATTATAATCCAATTCTTCATAATCTTTGCTATAATACGCATGATAAAACGCTAAGTAAGACAGTCTATCACAGCTCTAGTTATGTTGAAACAGCACCAAAAACATTCATAAAATCACCACAGAAAGTATCGGAGAAAGCATTGTCCAGATTATTGAAGAAACATTGGAAGATTAGCCTAGCTTTTATGGTGATGATGACGGCCATAGTTAGTCTAATAGCTCTACTCGCCTTTGGTCTGACGCGTGATCCTCGGCTTATTCCATCAACCTTGCTCAATCAACCGATGCCAGAGCTTAACAGCTCTATTCTTTATGACACACAAAAGGTATCTAACTTAGCTGAACCACGGGCGACTGTGTTGAACTTTTGGGCATCGTGGTGCTTAGAGTGCCGTTATGAAGCTGAAGAATTGAAGCGCATTAGTGATGAGTATCAGGGGCGGGTAGTAGTGCATGGAGTGGCGATTCGTGATACTAAAGAAGACATTTCTGAATTTGTGCGTGAATACGATAAAAACTATTTAATATCAATGGATAATAACGCTGGAGATGCTGCCATTGCCTATGGCCTGTACGGAGTGCCAGAAACATTTATTATTGATAGTCAGGGTATAGTTCGCAAGCATTTTGTGGGTGCCGTTACTTACCAAGAATTGCAGTCAGCATTACTAGAATTGGATGAGTTTTAATCTATCTAAATATTTAGCATTATTCGTTTTAACGGCTTTAGTTGGCGCACTGGGCAGCCTAGCTTTTGGGCAGAGTAGCAATGAGGCAACGTCGCAAAATCTTGAGCAAGGTCTAAATCAGTTTGACCAGCATGCCCTAGCCATAGCTGATAAATTGCGTTGTCCAACCTGCCAAGGAATATCTGTTAATGATTCAGAAGCGGTGTTCTCGGTGCAGATTAGGGCCAAAATCAAAGAGCTATTAAAGGCTGGCCAAGATGAAGAAGAGATAATCGCTTTTTTTGTAAGTCGCTACGGAGAATGGATTTTGCGCTCACCTCCAGCACGTGGACTTTATGTTTTATTGTGGGTGATGCCGGTTGTGCTTCTTGCCATTGGTGGCGTTACTATAGTCTACTTCACAAGAAAGCGCAGCAAGCAGCAATCATATTCTGACGCAGATTTTAATGTTGATGCTTGATTATATGTGTATTTACTCAATCTAATAAAGATATGACTACGTTAGTATTAATCGGTGTACTGGTGGTTGCTGTTGTAGCGGCTGTGCTTGGTGCGCTACTTAAAACTAAAGAAACGCTGATGCTGGATGACTAAGCATCTATCTCACTCTATAAAGATTTAACTCTGATTAGTATTTCACTGTGATGATGGTTGCTCTTAACGTTATGAGTCTGCTCTGAGCTTAGTTGATACAGCCAAACGTATCATCCACATATTCAAGAGCATATCTTGCCACACCGCTTATATTATTTATTATTTATGTATAAAACTCTTTCATCTGCTATCGGTTGGCCGATACTGCGTAGCTTCTTACATGCGCTAGAAGCAGAACAGGCGCATAACATCACTTTGCGTGCGCTAGAGCTAATGCCACCAGAGCTAATGCCCGCTCTTCATGACTACTCGCCAGAGCTAAAAGTAAGGCTATGGAGCTATGATTTTCCATCACCGGTGGGTTTAGCTGCCGGCATGGATAAAGATGCTCGCTGCTACAACGCCATCTATAAATTAGGCTTTGGCTTTGTTGAGTGTGGTACGGTGACTAAGTATCCCCAAGGTGGCAATCCAAAACCACGCTTGTTTAGAATCAGTTCTGAGCAAGCCATAGTTAATCGCATGGGCTTTAACAATGCCGGCATTGAGGCAATGCTAAATAATTTGGTCAATAAGCCTCCGCAGGGCATATTAGGCATTAATATTGGTGTTAATCGCAATATTGCTGCAGATAGCATTGCTCAACACTATGCGTACTGCTTAAAAACATTGTATAAACACGCTCACTATTTTGTTATTAATGTGAGCTCACCCAACACGCAAGGGTTACGAAAATGGGAAGAACCAGAGGCACTTGGCGCATTATTGAAAGAGCTGGTAGCTTATCGCAATACTTTAAGTGAGCCTCGCAAGCCCTTATTAGTTAAACTTAGTGCTGATTTAGCTGATGTTTACGGTGCCGGCCAAGCCTGCCTAGATAGCGGCATAGATGGCATAATTGCCTGTAATACAACGGTAAATCATAATCAATGCCGCCATGGAGAGCGTTTGGAAGGCGGATTAAGCGGGCGACCACTGTATCAGCGAGCGATAGAGGTTATCAGTCAGCTGTGGCAGGCTACGGAGGGCAAGCTGCCTTTAATTGGGGTAGGCGGCATTAGCTCTGCTGAGGATGCTTATAGAATGCTGGCACATGGAGCTAGTTTGGTACAGGTTTATACGGGGTTAGTTTATCAGGGAGCGCAGTTGGTGAGCGATATCAATCAGGGTTTGGTAGATATGCTAAAAGAGCAAGACATTGCTAGTATTAGCGATATCCCTCGTCCCAACCTAGTTACTAAAGGTGCTGTTGCTGCAAAAAAGCTGCTTGACAAGAGTGGTCGTAAAAAGGCTAAGGCTTAAAAAATAATGGCATGCCATATAATTAGAAATAATTTTTGGGAATAATCTTTAGGCATGATTTTTAGATTAAAGTAAGCACCAGTTAATTATGGATGACAGATTAAATTTAGAGGCCGTAATTGATTTTGGTTACGAATTGGTTGAGCAGAGTTCAGCCATAATTAGAGCTGATTACGGTTCAGTAGATGTTGCATTTAAGGCTGATCAGAGCCCGGTTACGGTTACTGATCGTCAAGTTGAGCAAGTTTTGCGCACTCAAATTGTTAAGAAGTTTCCGCAGCATAAGGTTATAGGTGAAGAATATGGAGTTAGCGGCAACGAGGATTCAGCCTACGAATGGATTTTAGACCCCATTGATGGCACGCTGTGCTACGTACACGGAGTGCCACTGTTTACCACGCTAATTGCCTTGGTAAGAAATAAAAAACCTATTTTGGGCATTATTGCGCAACCAATACTTAATCAGGTTATGGTGGGTGCTGAGGGTCGCCAGACGGTGTTTAACGGCCAACCGGTGAGTGTATCTGATACTAAGCAAATATCTGATGCCAGTATGGCCTACACAAGCTATCAACAAATCATAGACAGTAGCCTAGAAGCCGAGGTAAGATCTTTAATGCTTAAAACCAAAGTTGCCCGAGGCTGGGGCGATGCCTATGGTCATATGCTAGTAGCTATGGGTAAACTAGATGTTGCGATTGAGCCTAGTCTAGCCTTGTGGGATATTGCTGCTTTGGGAATATGTGTAGTTGGTGCTGGTGGTGACTTTTATAACTGGGATGGTGGCACTGATTTTTTAGGAAGCAGTGCGATATCTTCAAATAAGCACCTTAAGCCACAGATATTAGATGCAATTAAATCAGCAAATAATCCTAAGTATGCCTAAATAAACCTAAATCAGCCTAAATAAAGTAGCCATAAAAAAACTTAAGCACAGAGCTTATAACTTTTGAACATCAAGACTTAAAACTGAGTAGCTTATGAAACGTTTTGCCTCATGGAATGTAAATGGTATTAGAGCCTGCATTAATAAGGACTGCTTTCACCCGGCATTGCAGACCATGGATGCCGACATAATTGGCCTACAAGAGGTTAAAGCCATGCCAGAGCAGGTTAATTTAGAGGCCAAAGGTTATCATCAGTTTTGGAACTCGGCTCAACGCAAGGGTTATTCAGGTACTTTGGTGCTTTCTCGTGAAAAACCGTTGCAGGTAAAGCTGGGGATGGGTTTGCCGGAGCACGATACCGAAGGACGAGTTATTGCGGTTGAGTATGCTGATTTTTGGTGGGTTACGGTATATACCCCTAATTCTAAGCAAGAATTAGCACGGCTTGATTATCGTACTCAACAGTGGGATGTACTCTTTCTGAATTATATGAAAGAGCTAGAGCAAGATAAACCCGTTATCTTTTGTGGCGATCTAAATGTAGCCCATAAAGAGATTGACTTGGCTAATCCCAATAGCAATCGGCGCAATGCGGGCTTCACGGATGAAGAACGGCATCGGTTTGATTGCATCGTTGATGCAGGCTTTATTGATACATTTCGTGAGTTCTATCAAGATGGCGGCCATTACACTTGGTGGAAGTGGAGTCGTGGCAATATGTTGCGTACCAGAAACGTTGGTTGGCGCATTGATTATTTTTGTATTTCGGCGAAGCTGCGACCACGGCTAGTCTCAGCCTCTATTCGTGCGGATATAATGGGTTCTGACCACTGCCCGGTATTAATTGAGATGGACATCTAAATTAGCAAGGTTTCTGGCTAAACTAATACTGGTTTTAATTAAGATTTGGGGCTCAGTAGTTAAGATTTTAGCCAGATTATTTAGTCTGGCCTGCTTGGCCTCACTCATTAAGGCTTCCTCAGTAAGACCTAATCCGTAAGACCTAATTAGAAAGACTTACCTAAATAACAAATCTAGTGCAGTAACCATGGGCTGTGTCGCAGAAGCAGATATAATCCTATGCTAGAGACTACGCAGACTATGGGCTATCCAAGGCTATTTGCTGTATGCCGTGATATAACAAGCCTATAGACTGACGAGCCTATGCGGTGATGCCCGAAGCACAAATTTAGCGCAACAGCGACTGACCCATCTCAGAGATGGCTGAGGCAACTATAAATCCAAGTAAAAACACAATTAACGCTGCTACTAGCGGAGAAAAATCAAAGCGTGTCCGTGGCAGGTGACGCTGTAGGGGTGTGATTAGCGGATCAACAATCATATACAGCGAGCGCACCAGCAGATTATTGGGTGAGGCACTGACAAAGGTCAAAAAACTCCACACCAATAAGATTAAAATCAAGAAAAAACTCAATGAGTTGCCAACGTAGCCTAGCGCAAGTAAAAAGTAGCCCAACACGCCTTGGACAAAATCAAGCACAGAGTGGCCAGCTACTAATCCGCTCAGTTCTTTAATTGAACCCGTTAGGAAAATCCGTAAAAACCATATAAGTAGCAATGATATATACGGACTTAATAGCCGAAACGGAGCTGGCACAAAACGAGCCACCCAACGCCATAGAGGTCGGGTAACTCGCTCTAAGAACAGAACCGCAGGATGATAAGGATTAGGCGAGAACCACGTTATGGCAATAGCAATCAATATAACCCAACCGTAAAGCGTTAAGCTCCAGTAGACTATATTACTCAATAATTGTAGTGTAGTATAAAGTGGTCCCATTGCCTGAATTAGCCGTTCTTGTAGGTGTTCATTACATCTTTGAGTAGCTTCAGACCATCGTCATGAGGGCGCTGGAATGAGTTTCTGCCAATGATTGAGCCAAAGCCGCCGCCATCTCTAATGCCGGCTGTTTCGGTCATTATGTCATCATAACTCTTAGACGGACCGCCAGAGAAAATAACAATGCGCCTGCCACTAAAGGAATTTTTAATTACATAGCGCACACGGTCAGACAAAGTACCAATCGGGATATTGTGCTTTTCAATAAGTTTTTTAGTGTCTTCAGATTCAATATGCTCACTAGGCGGCTTAACTTTAATAATGTGCGCTCCCAACGAACAGGCAATATGCGCCGCATAAGAGACTACATCAACAGCGGTTTCACCGGCTTTACTGATTTCGCTGCCACGCGGATATGACCAAACCACCACGGCCAAACCAGCCTCTTTGGCTTCTAGTGTTAATTCTGCCAGAGCTTCGTACATATCATTACGCAGTGCTGAACCCGGATAAATGGTGTAGCCAATGGCCACACAACCCAAGCGCAAAGCATCACGAACACTGGCCGTAATTGCCGGACAGGGCTCACCACCCTTGTACAAGATATCACTGTTATTGACCTTTAAGATTAGCGGAATTTGCCCGGCAAATTCTGAAGCACCAGCCTCTAAAAAGCCCAGTGGCGCAGCATAGGCATTACAACCAGAATCTAAAGCCAGCTTAAAGTGATAGAGGGGGTCATTAGCATCTATGTTAGGAGTAAAAGAGCGCACCGGTCCGTGTTCAAAGCCCTGATCAACGGGTAGTATGACCAACCTCCCGGTGCCACTTAGAGTGCCATGGTTTAGCAACTGATAGATGTTGCGTTGTGAACCCGGATTTTCGCTGGCATACCAGCTCATAATTTCTTTAATTCTTTGATTATTCATATAGTTAATCGTAGTTATAAGTTATATAATTAGTGACTGTAAGGGCATTTAGAGCTCTTATTTTTAGTGAAAAGGCCTGCTGCCGAAAAATTGTTCGCAATCCAAAACCATAATCTATTTATCCTATAACACTTTATGTCTGCGTTTGAAAGCTAAATCGTTAGTCGCTATAATATGCTAATTCTATATACGTTTATGCCCTGTACAAAATAGCCTATGCCTCGCTTTATCGCCTATCAAATAAGCATGTTCTTGTTGCTACTGATGGTTTTTTCAGTGCTAAAAACGGCCTTTGTAATTAATTTTTGGGAAGATGAGTTAAGCCTTACCGAGTTATTACAAGCATTATGGATGGGCATGCGCTTTGATATTAGGCTAATTATCTACATTTTGGCACCAGTGCTGTTGTTGAGCTGGCTACCTTTTCTTAATCCCTTTAAGGGTAAATGGCGCAGTAAAATATGGCAACTATGGTATGCGCTAACACTGACGGCGATAATTTTTGTTTATCTAGTAGATTTTGGTCATTACGCCTATAAAAAACAGCATGTTAATTTTTCTATTTTTGAATTTATTAATACCCGTCAAGACCTAGCTGTGGCGTGGGAAACCTATCCGATGGGATGGGGTTTTTTATTTTTGGGATGCTTGGCCGGAGCGATATACTTTTTCACCGGTTATGTGCAGCGGCGATTGCAGCCATTGAGAACTTATAGCTGGTGGCTGAATGTGCTGCTGTTTAGTGCAGTGTTATCAGTCTATTATCTTGGTGAGCGAGGCAATTTTGATCGCTGGCGGCTGCGCTGGAGCAATGCTTACACAGTATCTAAACCATTCTTCGCAGCGATTGCTCTTAACCCGGTGCTGTATGCGGGGGCGAGCTATCTCAAGGCCGGAGCACTGACCGTAGACTACCCGGCACTCAACAAATATTACCCAATTGTACGCTATTACCTTGGATTGCCTCCAGAAACGGCACCAAAGCCGACTGCCGAGCAGACCTCTAATAATCAGCGTGATTATGACTTTAAGCGAGTGATTGAGCCTGCGTCAACGCCGCTAGGGCATGGCTACAATGTGGTATTGATAATGCTAGAGTCCTTGGCTGCTCATCGGATGGGCTTGTTTGGCAATCCGTTACAAGCCACACCAAACTTTGATGCTCTTGGTCGCAATGGCTGGTTTTTTCCGAATTTTTACGCTCCACGAGCGGGAACAGCACCGGCAATGTTTGCGACACTTTTTGGCGTACCCGATGTAGCCATGAGTATTTCTAGGATTGATTCTTCTACGCATAATCCATTGGCAATTGACCATCATTCAATAATCAACTGCTTCAGTGGCTACGATAAATCATTTTTCACTGGAGTTTCAGCTACTTGGGGTCATATGCGTGCGGTGCTAAAAAATATAGATGGCCTGCAAGTCTTTGACCGGGCAAATCTTAAGGCCGAGGCCAGCGATGTTTGGGGTGTGCAAGACTTAGACATGCTGCTAGAGGCTAACGACTACATGCAGAATGATGCTCAGCAGCCCTTTTTTACTATTTTAATGACTGGGGGCAACCATGAACCCTATGCTCGCATACCCAAGAATAACATGGGTTTTAAGCCTCTTAAAGCTGACCAAGAGCTTTTGGAGCAGTATAGTTTTCGGAATTTAGATGAGCTTAATGCCCTAGCCTACATTGACCACAGTCTTGGAAAATATTTTGAGGCTGCTCGTAACAGCAATTACTTTGATAAGACTATTTTTGTTTTATTTGGTGATCATGGAGTAGGTAGCCCCAATAAAGATGCGCCCCTAGCTTATCGGCGTTTTGATTTAAGCTCACACAGAGTCTTTTTTACTATTTATGCGCCGGGGTTATTAGAAGCCCAGACGCTGCATCAGGTTGCCAGCGAGATTGATATATTGCCCACGTTAGCATCATTAATGGGGGTGCCGTCATGCACCAATCAAACTCTAGGCCGCAATATACTTGCCGTTGCCCCAGAGCTAGAAGGTGCTTTTATCGCCTCAACACAAACGGGGCGACGCACGCTAGCCTTTATTCAGGGCGACCTGATATTCTATAATAGCCCAGAGTTAAGCGGGGTATTTAACTATCAAAGCAATAGTTTGGTTGACTTGCGTGAGGAGTATCCACGGTTTTATATGCTAGGCAATGATTTGACCGCTGGCATCTACGAGGCATCTAACTATATGATTCTTAATGGTAACCGCTAGCAAGACGCACCACCAGCATGCTGACCCGGCAAAGTCAGTCGCTTGAATTATTCAGGGTAAAACCTGAAATTACTTACTCTGGGTTAAGGATTACGGCCGATTCGGCTCTCCACGCAAAAGTATCGCAATTATAGTCTCGCAGTTATACGTGCCTTTATGCGCTGGGAGTTTCTTCAGTCTCGGTGCTACTTTCAGGGCTGGCTTCAGAGCTAACCTCTGCGCCGGCATCATGGCTACTCTCTGGAGCAGCATCAGGGCTAGAATCTGTTGTGGCTTCAGTAGCTTCTTCTGCTGCAGTAGGGGCGTTCTCATCAACAACGGTAACCTCTAGCCGTGCGTTGATTTCGGTATGCAAACGAACACTAACCTCGTGCTTGCCAATGTTCTTAATCGGATTTCCAATAAGCACATTATTCGGTAGAACGCTGTAGCCAATAGAATTAAGCTCAGACGCTATGCGTGATGCTGATAGCGCACCGTACAAAGTTCCACTTTCTGCGGTGGGAACAAACACGGTAATGGCTAGAGATTCGATAACTTTGGCTTTGCGAGTAGCTTCTTCAATCTCAAGCTGGCGATGCTTTTCAAGATGAGCTACCCGATGCAGTATACGCTTGCTCTTAGAGCCGATATTAATGGCTAATCCCTGCGGAATAAGATAATTACGCGCATAACCATCCTTAACCTGCACTCTATCGCCCAGCGAGCCAAGATGGGGCACATTTTTTAATAGTACAATTTGCATAAGTCGTTGTATGTATTAGTTTGCTTCGTCACTATGCTGAGGAATATAGCCATCAGAAAATGAAAGCAGAGCAATGCTACGAGCACGCTTAATGGCTGAACACAATCTGCGTTGTGTTTTGGCCGTAGTGCCGGCTATGCGGATGGGTACAATCTTGCCCTTGTCAGAAATGTAGTTCTTGAGTAGCTCTACATCCTTATAGGGAATTTCTTTTAAGTCATTTAGCGCAGAAGAGGGCTTAGCGAGCCGTGTCTTCCTCCGCTTCATTATTCTTTGAGGCTTCTTCATCAGTTTTAGCTTCGGTTTCTTGATCTTGTTGACTATTAGTATCTTCGGCTGAGCTACCTAAATCGGCAGTTTCAGCACTCTGCTGTTCACCGCCAGCAGTAGCAGCGGTTTGTGGTTCATCGGTACTTGTTGGATTCGGCGACTCAACATCTGTCTTAGAAACTTTTGTTGTTGAGGCCAGTATTTGCCAAGCATCATATTCGTGCTGAACATCATCAACGGCTACGGTAAGCCACTTGAGTACGCGCTCATCATAGCGCAGCAACTTTATTAAGGCGTCTAACGCCTTGGGCTGGCGAGTATGATAGAGCAACTCATAATGCCCGTAATCTCGCTTTTTGATGTTGTAGGCAAGTCGCCGTCTGCCCCATGAACCATGGTGCACAATGGGGCCGTCTTCTTTGCTCAAAGTTTCGGCACAGCCATCTAACCATTCCTTGCGCTGCTCAGAAGAGCAATTAGGGTCTAAAATAACTACAGTTTCGTATCCTTGCATTTAATTCCTGCTCAAACCGTTAAACATACACAATAACAACACATATCTAGACTTAACCCAAACATAACTATTTTGTTGGGTGACTAGACAAACAACATATAGAACAATACATAAAACGATACATAAATTAATATATAAAAGTAATCACAATACCGCAAATAAATCGTTACCAGCCGGCCTGCGCTAGCATCAAGCCACTAACAAGCTATTAAACAAACCATTAGATAAACCGTTATCTGATCCTGCGTGGCCCTAAACCACTTATTGGTTGATCAGTTCTACGCCTTAAACTTAAATGGCGTCAGTCAATTTTGTTGACACTGCTCGGGTTAATAGTTTGACCCTTTAGCAGATTAGTATCAACATATTCAGCCAGCAAATCGGTGGCATTTTGTTCAGCAATGCTTAACAGAATTGCATCATCTGCCGTCCGTGGCTGGCCTAAAACATAGTCGGCAACGCTACCGTGCTGGGGGCGTCCTACGCCAATTTTCAATCGTCTAAACTTGTCAGTCCCAAGGTGATTGATTATTGATTTCAAACCATTATGACCAGCACTGCTGCCAGATTCACGCACACGAATACAACCGCAACCTAAGTCAATATCATCGGTAACCACCACAACATCGCTAGTATCAGCGTGGTAGTAGCGAACCATGCTACCAACCCCTTCTCCGCTATTATTCATCCATGTTTGAGGTTTAATCAACAAAAATTTTCCACCATCAGCATGGCCAGCGGTTATTAGGCATAATCGTTCTGCCTTCCAAGGTGCTAGATTGAGCCTTTCGGCTAGGTTATCTAACACCGTAAACCCAATATTATGGAGGCTACCCGCATATCTAGCACCGGGATTACCGAGCCCAATTATTAAGCGCAAATTACTCTTCGTCTTCTTCCTCAGCAACTGCTTCAGTTTCTTCAGTTCTGTCTTCATCAACTCGTGCAGCAGACAGCACTATCAACGTATCGCCTTCATCATCAACATGGCTAAGACCTTCGGCAAGTTTTACATCACGCACATGAATACTATCGCCTACGTTCAGATGACTAACGTCAACATCAATATATTGCGGAATAAGTTTAGGCAAGCACGAAATCTGGATCTCGTGTTTAACCGATTGTATTACCCCACCAAATTTTAGACCCACAGCTTCGCCAATTGGTCTAATTTCTACCGCAACTTGAGTTTCTACCGAGGTATCAATCTCGTAGAAATCAAGATGCAAAATTCTGCCGCCCACTGGTGATAATTGCACATCTTTAAGCAGATATTCGCCACTTTTGCCATCATCAAACTTTAATGATATCAGGCGTTCACCATGCACATCACGCAAAACTTTATTAACAGTCAAGGCGTTGAGATGAATGGCCTGCGATGATTTACCATCATAGGTTACGGCGGGAATAAAGCCATTGCGCCGCAATTTACCAACAGCACTTTTGCCAGTTTCGCTGCGTTTATAGGCCTCTAATATTATCTCTTCCATTGTTTTAATCTATCAAACTTAATTCAAGCTGCCAGACCAAATTAATTGTTCTCGGCAACGTTAAAAGGTCATCCTTGCCATTATACACAGTTTAGCCTATAAGTGTACTGCCCTAAGTAATGATATTTGAACAATACCCCAATAATTAATTGACTAGGGCTTAAAACAGCACTAATCAAGCAAATAAGGCTTGCCATGTCAAATATTCATCCTACTGCAATAGTTAGTTCTAAGGCCAAACTGGGCGATGCTGTGCGCATTGGCCCCTACGTTGTTATTGATGATGATGTAGAGATTGGCAGCGGTAGCCACATTATGAATGGAGCAGCCATCTACAGTGGCACAAAACTCGGCGATAATTGCCGTATATATCCGTATGTGGTGCTGGGCTTAGAGCCTCAACACGTAGGCTATAAGGGCGAAGAGCCTTCACGATTAGAGATTGGCAATGGTTGTGTAATTCGTGAGTTTTCAAGCCTGCGCCGTGGCTTTCCAGCCTTGGGAGGCATAACTCGGCTTGACGATAACGTGTACATATTAACCACGGTTCATCTGGCGCATGATTGCAAGATTGGCGAAGGCACGATTATTGGGCATGGCTCTAGCTTTGGCGGTGGCGTTGTGGTGGGCCGGTTTTGCAATTTTAATGGCCACACCAGAATTCAGCAGCATCGGCGAGTTGGCGATGAGGTTTTTGCCGCATTTTTGCCAGTGATTACCAAAGATTTGCCTCCCTTTACTTATGCGGCCTTAGACCGTCCCTTTAAGCATAATGCGGAGGGTATGCGGCGGCATAATCATTCTGAAGATGAAATTGGCCTTGTTAAGCGCATGTATCGGACTATTTATAGTAAAAACCTAACCCTCAAAGATGCTATTAGCGAGCTTAAAAATGATTACCCTCAAGAAGAAGCCGTTGTTCAGAACATGATTGATTTTTTAAGCACCACTAAAATAGGCATAATGCGCCCCTATTTGCGTGATAGCTAGGCATGCCAACCGTTGAGTAAAAAATGAGTGGTATAAAGCATCCCCTGCATCCGGTAAGCGGATTTTACTGGTTAGGCAAAAATATCGGTATTTTAGACAACAGCTTAGATTTTGGCTTATGCCTCTCTGAGCAGCCGGCCACTGCGGCAGCGGTATTTACTAAGAACACCTTTTGCGGAGCACCGATTATTGTCGGGCGGCAACATCTATCGGATGGCAAGTTGCAATTATTTGCAGTCAACTCAAAAAATGCCAATGTGGCCACTGGAGCAGACGGTACAGCCGATACGCAGCGGATTTGCGAGTTACTTAGTAATAGGTTTAGCATTAGCATTCAAGACATTCTGCCGTCTTCTACGGGGATTATTGGTCGCCGTCTACCCATAGAACGCATTGTTGAAAAACTGAACATTGAACGCTCAGAACTAAGCCCAAGTGCCGAAGCCATCACTGATTTTGCGACAGCAATCATGACCACTGATACACGCCCCAAGGCTGTATCAATCAAAACTGAAGGCTTTACGATAACAGGAGTAGCCAAAGGTTCGGGAATGATTGCCCCCAACATGGCAACCATGCTGGCCTACTTTGTAACCGATGCCCAAATTGATGCCGAACCCTTGCAACAAATACTTAGAGCAGTAGTTGGGCGGAGTTTTAACTGCATTTCAGTTGATACAGATACATCAACCAGCGATACAGTGGCTATTATGGCTAATGGCCAAAACTGCACTGCGGGCAACGGCATGGCAACCGATTTAGCGCAGTTTGAACATGCACTAGATGAGGCCGCCCTATACTTGGCCAAAGAGGTTGCTCGTGATGGTGAAGGCGCAACTAAGCTGATAGAGCTCAAACTAGCCAATGCACCATCGCTAGAGGCAGGCAAAAGTCTCGCCTTTGCAGTAATTAACTCACCGCTGGTCAAAACGGCATTGCATGGTGCAGACCCAAACTGGGGGCGCTTTGTGATGGCCTTGGGCAAGGTGGGCGTCACTCAAATTGCATTAGAAAACATACAAATTAGCTTTGGCTCTAAACAACTAACGCTAACGGCGCAACCGGCCTCAGAAAAAATGCTCGGCGCAATTAGAGATTATCTAAAAAAAACAGAGCTATATATAGAGATCAACGTTGACTGTGGACAGTATGACTTTACGGCTTGGGGTTGTGATTTAAGCGCAGAGTATGTTAGGATAAACGCCCATTATAGTACGTAGTAACTTGTTTATTCCGATAAGAGATATTCGCAAGACTCGTAATGAACGCCTCCGCTGTATTGCATGAGTTCTATTCGCTATTTGTTTGATTTTACGAGTCCTTACTCGTATCTTGGAATTGCAAGGTACGAAGCCGTGGTGCAGAAGCATTCTATTAGCATAGAGTGGCATCCTTTTTATTTAGGAGCAGTATTTAAGGCACAGCGCACCGCTCCGCCGCATACGATTGATACTCGGCGTCAATATTTGATGGAAGATATTAAACGCATGGCGAATATGTTAGGAGTGAATTATACTATGCCTAAGGTATTTCCCTTCAAAAGCGTTAATGCGCTCAGGGTTAGTTTAGCCGTAGAAGCTCAGCGGCGTAGAGAGCTGATTGACCTATTATTTAGTGGTGCATTTTTTGAGGGACTAAACTTAGGTGATGATGATGTTTTACAAGGTTATCTGAGTGATAATAAATTTGATGGGCAAAGTCTTTTAGAACAAGCCAAAACTGCTGCAATTAAAGATGCCCTGCGTCATAATACAGATTGGGCAATGCAGCATGGTGTATTTGGTGCTCCAACGGTCTTTTATAAAGATAAAATGCTTTGGGGCTGTGACCGAGCGGATGTGCTTGATTATTTAATATCTGAGCAGTAGTTTTAGTTATTAGCTCGGTGAGAACGGGGCGTTTTTTGAACACTTATTCATTTTATGAAAGAATTTTTTGGTAACTTGGGCAGAGCCCTGCGTAGTGATATGGCCATTGATTTAGGCACGGCCAATACTCTGGTTTATGTGCGAGGGCAGGGTATAGTTGTGCGTGAGCCATCTGTGGTGGCCGTAAAGCAAGATGCTCGTGGCGAATACAAGGTATTGGCGGTAGGCCGTGAGGCTAAAACCATGCTTGGGCGTACTCCGGGCAGCATAACGGCGATTAGACCCATGAAAGATGGAGTTATTGCCGACTTTCAAATTGCAGAAGAAATGCTGCGCTATTTTATTAAGCAAGCTCAAAGGCAGAACTCATTTATTAAGTTTAAGCCCCGCATTATAATCAGCGTGCCCTCGGGCATCACTCAGGTTGAAAAACGTGCTGTCCGTGAATCGGCAGAATCGGCTGGAGCCAAAGACGTTTTCCTGATTACAGAACCGATGGCAGCGGCGATAGGCTCTGGCCTACCAATTTCAGAACCCAGTGGCAATATGATTGTTGATATTGGCGGTGGCACAACGGAGGTTGCGGTAATCTCATTGGCAGGCATTGTCTACAGTGACTCGGCACGTGTGGGTGGCGATCGCATGGATGAGGCCATTATTCAGTATATTAAGCGTCAGTACAACATGCTGATTGGTGAACGCTCGGCTGAAGAGATTAAAATCAATATTGGCTCAGCCTACCCTAATCCAGAATCCTCAGTTTATGAAATAAAAGGCCGTGACTTAGTCACCGGAATACCCAAAACCCTTATTCTTACCGATACAGAAATCAGGCAAGCTCTGTCTGAAGTCTATGACAGCATTGTTGAAACCGTTAAGAATGCCCTAGAAAAAATCCCACCAGAGCTAGCAGCCGATATTGTTGACAAAGGCATAGTGATGGCCGGGGGCGGTTGTATGCTCTCGGGCATGGATGTTCTGCTGCGTGAACGGACGGGTTTACCAATCATTTTAGCTGAAGATCCGCTATCTTGCGTGGTATTGGGTACTGGTAAAGCACTTGATCATATTGATCTATTGCGTAGCGTGGCTATGACCTAATTAAACGTAGATGCGCTTAATCAGCTTTTGAACATGAATGTGAACCATCAATGCTGGCCAGAGGTTGGCGTTGTTGAAGGCTTGGGTCGGCCTTATGTGGTCGGCAAGGTAGCGATTAGTCTTGATGGCAAGTTGGCTATGGCTAATCGGCAAACGGCTCTTATCAGCAATGCTCAGTCACGTTTGATGGGGCATGGACTGCGCAGAAAGTGTGCAGCCATTATGATCGGATTGAATACCGCACTGGCCGATAATCCCCTGCTGAATGTACGTGATGGACTATCCGAGACCGCCCA
This sequence comes from Cephalothrix simula, assembly GCA_035591015.1. Taxonomy (NCBI): domain Eukaryota; kingdom Metazoa; phylum Nemertea; class Palaeonemertea; order Archinemertea; family Cephalotrichidae; genus Cephalothrix; species Cephalothrix simula. The sequence goes on from JAXIUW010000008.1 coordinate 74,993, forward strand.
GCCGGCACGGATAATTTTAGACTCGAGGCTTAGAATACCACTAGATAGTCGTTGCCTTAGTGCTGATGGCGCTCAGCGCATCGTTGTTTGTGGCACAAAAGCCAGCCAGCAGCGTCGCGCCCAGCTTGTTGAACGTGGAGTAAGCATTATAGACTGCCCCACCGAACAGCCGCAAGCCGCAGATTATTTGCCGAAGTTTTTAGAGCAGGGTTTGCGGAGCGTATTGGTTGAGGGGGGCGCCAAGGTTTATGCGCATTTAATTAAGAGCCGCCTTATTGATGAGCTATACTTGTTTGTGGCACCGTTGATTTTAGGTGATGAACATATCAGCTGGTGTGCAAGACTCGGCTTAAAAGATATTGATGAAGCTCAACGGCTAAAACTAGAGCAGCATACAGATATTGCCGGCGATGCTTTGCTACGATTGCGCTTTGGATGAGTAACAGTCAAAGGCTATTCAATGCTATGATTGTTATTAAAAATAAGGGCTGAAATATAGTCAGAACCTACAGTAATAGGCAGTATTTATGCTTGCTAAAAAAATGCAAAACTTAGATTTGGTTGAAGAAGCCATTGCGCAGCTCAAATTGGGCAAGATAGTAATTTTGACTGATGATGAAGGGCGTGAAAACGAAGGCGACTTTGTGTGTGCTGCAGAAAGTGCTACTCCCGAAGTAATTAACTTTATGGCGATGCATGGTCGGGGCTTGGTTTGCCTAGCCCTTGACCCACAGATTGCAGACCGGCTTAACCTTCAGCCGATGGTGAATGACAATCGCTCACCACTAAAGACTAATTTTATGGTTAGTATAGAGGCTGCTACAGGCGTTAGCACTGGAATATCGGCTTATGACCGCTCGCATACTATTCAAGCAGCCATTAGTGATACGGCTACTCCTCAAGACATCGTATCGCCGGGGCATGTGTTTCCACTTAAAGCAGCGGCTAGCGGAACTCTTATTCGTGCCGGACAAACCGAGGGTTCGGTAGACTTAGCCCGTTTAGCCGGGCTTAAGCCAGCGGCGGTAATCTGCGAGATAATGAATGCCGACGGCACTATGGCACGCTACAAACAGTTGCGTGAATTGGCTGATAAGTTTGATATTACAATAGTTTCTATAGCAGATATTATTGCTTATCGTAAACAGCATGAACGCCTTATAGAGCGCATCACAGAAACCAAACTGCCCACTAAAAGCGGAACAGAATTTAAGATTATTGGTTATCGTACTACCTACAATGACGAAGATTATGTAGCCATCACTTTAGGTGAATTGTCAGATGAGCCGACTTTGGTTAGAATTCATTCGCAGTGCCTTACCGGAGATGTATTTGGTTCAACACGTTGTGACTGTGGCGAACAACTTGATGCTGCCATAGCGATGATTGAGCGTGAAGAGCGAGGAGTTATTTTGTATTTGCCGCAAGAGGGTCGGGGAATTGGTTTAATCAACAAGTTGCGCTCTTACGAATTGCAAGACCAAGGCGTAGATACATTAGAGGCTAATCATCGCTTGGGCTTTGATGGCGATTTGCGTGATTACGAACTCGGTGCTCAGACTTTGCATGATTTGGGCATCAAAAAAGTTCGCCTTATGACCAATAACCCGCACAAAGTAGTGGGCATTAATGGGCATGGCTTAGATGTTGTAGAACGTGTGCCGGTTGTTATTACGCCCCGTGATAGTAATCGTAGCTACTTGGCTACTAAAAAGAACAAAATGGGGCATCTGCTAGATGTTTAACTCGCTTCACTTGCCCTATATTTAAGTAGGTGGGCTTGCAATGTAGTCAAGATATGGATAACAACACAGCCGCACCAGTAGCCTTAGCCATTGTAACTACACAGCAATACCCTGATCTGGGGCGAAAGTTTTTAGAAGAATTTTTGACGGCGTTAAGCAGAAGGCAACGCATTGCGCCCGATGTAGAGCTTGCGCTAAAAGGCTTTGATGATACGTTGCGGGCAGAGCTAAAGATTACGGAGCATTCTATCTTGATTGAGATGCCTACGGTTATAGCTCAGCAGCCTCCTGAATCCAAGCTGCCGATGCTAGCGGGCTTTGACCACTGGCCTAGGGAAGCTAAGTTTTTCATGACGATGATTCCCGGTGCGCTAGAGATGCCCTTGGCCACAAAGCTAATTCTTGACAACCTCAAGCCGCAGGCGGTGATGACCATGGGCATAATCATTCGTGGCGAAACTCAGCATAATGAAGTTGTGGCGAAAACCGCAGCCCAAAGTTTAGATAATCTTGCGCTTGACCATAAAACACCCATCATTCAGGGCATTATTAGTGCTAATGACCGAAAAGGAGTCGAAAAACGCATTGAAAGCCGCTCAGAATATTTTGCCGCTGCTATTTTGAATATGCTCTGCCTCAAGCGTAGCATTGAGCAAACTCAACCGCAGGATAAACCCTAAACCAAGGTAACCTAGTGTTTACGCAAAAGTATAAAGCATGCTCACTACTATTAGTGGTGTTGGTTGCGCTTAATCTAGGCGGTTGTGTAAGCATAGCCACACCGATTAGAGGCGAGTTCACCTTCAAAGAAATCTTAATTCAAGGCAGTGGCAATGCTAAGATATTAGCCCTTGATATTATAGGCGTAGTCAGCAATGAGTCTATATTTGTTCCAGAAATAGGTTTTGTGCCGGGCATGGTCTCACGCCTACGACAAGAATTAGAAATAGCCTTGATGGATGATTCAATCCGCGGAATATTACTGCGCATCAATTCGGTGGGCGGCACGCTTACTGATAGTGACATAATCTACAATCAACTTGTGCAGTTTAAGCGCAGAAAAAATGTTCATATAGTAGCCTCAATTGGTGATATTGCGGCCTCGGGTGGCTTGTATGTGGCTATGGCCGCCGATGAGATTTATGCGCATCCAACGTCTATTACCGGCAATGTGGGAGTTATTCTGCCTCGCATTGATTATACGGGGCTAATGGAGAATTTGGGCATTAAAGATGGTTCGATTTCATCAGGACGCTTTAAGGATATTGGCTCAGAATACAAAAAAATTGGTGATGAAGAGCGCAAAATTATGCAGAACATTGTTGACCAACAGCATCAAAGATTTATAGATGTTATTGAAGATAATCGTGATATATCAAATAAGAATATAGAGATTATCGGCGATGGTCGTATTATTACCGCTCAAGATGCGCTAAATTATGGCTTGATTGATGCCATAGGTTACTTAGATAATGCCTACGAGCGCATTATAGAGCTTAGCCAAGCTAAATCAGCACGGTTGGTTCGTTATGCAAACTCGTGGGCAACGGGGCAAAATATATACAGTATTGTAGCACCGGTTGAATATATACTATCAAAACCATAATGACTAATAGACAAAAACTGACCATAGTATTTTTTGGCATACTCGGGTTAGGGATGTTCTTTGCCCTTAGCTCTGTATTGCTTGACCAAACAAAGATTTTAGAGAACTCAATTAGTGGCGTTATAGAGGTAGCTGATGATATAGCCGTAGAATTAGGGCTCAGAAAAACAGACATTGCCTATGTGATTATGTTTGATAGTCAGCAAAAAATAGTGGGGCGTACTCAGATTTCTCCGTTGGTGCCTCCGCAAACGTTTCAGGTAGAGCTTGAGCAGCGGGAACACACACCGCCCCTTGGATTGCTTATAGTTACTTATGGTGTGGCGCAGACATCAGGGGCATCAAACGATGCCATGGGTAGCATTCAGCTAAAGTCTTGTGGAATTAAGACAAATCTTGAACTAAAAACTACAGAGGTTAGGTTAGTTATCAATCAGTTATTGTTTGGGCAGTCTGCATCAAGCATGGGTAACAATCTGTTATGCCAAGGTGTTTTTCCATTGAATAATATCAATTAAAATAAGAACAACTATATATAAAACTGATTACAGATTTAATTATCTGTATAAAACATGCCAAACTAGTATTAAGGCAGCAAACTAAATCAAATAGAGGTAACAAAAAATGAGTCAAGTAAAGTATGAAGCTAACCTGGATTATCGTGTTAAAGATATGGCACTGGCCGATTGGGGACGCCGAGAAATTGAGATAGCTGAAAGCGAAATGCCCGGATTAATGGCTTTACGCAAAGAATTCTCGGCTAAAAAACCCTTAGCTGGGGCACGCATAGCCGGTTGTCTGCACATGACCATTCAAACCGCAGTACTTATTGAAACTCTAATTGAGTTAGGAGCTGACGTTCGCTGGAGTTCATGCAATGTATTCTCTACCCAAGACCATGCCGCCGCAGCGGTTGTTCGTGATTCTGGAGTGCCAATTTTTGCGTGGAAAGATGAAACAGAAAGCGAATATTGGTGGTGTATTGAGCAGAGTTTGAAGTTTCGTGATGGAGGCCCCAACATGCTGCTTGATGATGGCGGAGACTTAACTGTATTTGTGCATAAAAAAGAATATCAACACCTATTACAGCATATTAAGGGTGTATCTGAAGAGACAACTACTGGGGTAAACAGGCTGTATCGGATGGGTGCAGAAGGCAAATTGGTCTTTCCGGCAATTAACGTTAATGATTCAGTAACTAAGAGCAAGTTTGATAACCTATATGGAATAAGGGAGTCATTGGTTGATGGCATTAAGCGTGCTACGGATGTTATGGTTGCCGGCAAGGTGGCTGTGGTGTGCGGATATGGCGATGTGGGCAAGGGCTGTGCTCAAATTTTAAGAAGCATGGGGGCGCAGGTGTTCGTCACCGAGATAGACCCCATTTGCGCTCTACAGGCAGCTATGGAAGGCTACAAGGTGATTAGCATGGATAACGCAGCCAGCCACGGCAATATTTTTGTAACCGCTACGGGCTGCGATAAAGTTATTCGCCGTGAACACATTGATAAAATGAAAGATCAGGTAATCGTTTGTAATGTCGGCCACTTTGATGGTGAGATTGATGTAGCCTCGCTGAAGGATGACCCCAACGTTGGCCACGTAGAGATTAAACCTCAGGTTGACCAGCATATTTTGCCCAATGGACATCGCATAACCGTTTTGGCTGAAGGTCGCTTGGCTAATTTATCTTGTGCCACTGGCCATCCTAGTTTTGTGATGTCAACCAGCTTTACCAATCAGGTGCTAGCTCAAATCGCCTTATGGAAAAACAAAGGCGAATACACTAATAACGTTTATGTTTTACCTAAAGCACTTGATGAAAAAGTCGCCAGATTACATCTTGAGAAACTTGGAGTAGAGCTAGATGTACTCACTCAAGAGCAGGCTGACTATTTAGGTATTAGCCCAAAAGGCCCCTTTAAGCCAGAATGGTATCGCTATTGATAGCAGGTGGTTATGCCTCACAAGGCCGATCGCTTATAGATGGCAGTAGCCGATAGCAAGATTTTTGCGTAGCCTACTAGAGAAACACAACGAAGACTGCGCAGGTTAAATAAGTAGTTGCTGACGGTGTGTTCTCTTCGCTAAGAGAATGCACTGTGCTGAGGTTGTTTGTGGCTGGCTGAGTGACTTTAGATGGCTAGAATTAAAACGAACATAACATACTACAGCTGGTGTATACTGCGATATTTTGATTGCAGACTATCACAAGTTCATATAGTTAATCCGATTCATAAGAGTAGATGAGCCCTTTGGAATCTATAAAAACCTGCATGGTTGAGAAGTACGCAACCTTTGGAGGCCGAGCTTCAAGAAGCGAATACTGGTGGTTTACCGTATTTCAAAACTTGGTTACGTTAGCGATTGTATCTGTGGTGGCCGTGGCAATGCATACCGGTGATGAGATGCATTATGTGCAAGCGAACATAATGCTAGAGCCTCATTGGGCAATGTATAGTCCGCTGAGCATGATGGGCGCATTGGTTTTGTTTGTGTGGAATATAGTAATCATCATCCCCGCAACGGCGGTGACTGTGCGTAGATTGCATGATAGCGGTAGAACTGGCTGGTGGATTTTGGTCAATATTACGGGAATTGGCACTCTGCTGATACTGTTTTACATGCTCTGTAGGTCAGAAGATCGGCACAATGAGTATGGCGCAGTGCCCACTAGCTAGGGCTAACTCAAAGTAGCCCAAAACAACTAAAAACTACTAAATATCTATTCGCCTTGCTATATTCAAAGTGTTATGTCCAAAGTGCCGCTTCCAAAGCAAAGGGATAGTAACGCCTAGACTGTAGACTTAATAAGCGACAGTCTATAGGATGAACAGCCTCAAAAAAACTTTCTGATTTAGATATTCGGACAAGCCAGCCAGCCATACAGAATGGCAACCGATGCAGCCCTGCCTAACGGCAGCTCCATCCATGCCTTGTCTACATCAATACACATCAAGCCACAAACAGCGGTCAGCAGTAATTCTGATGCAGTAAAATACTAGCGTTTTGAGTATTGGAAGCGTT
>JAXIUW010000008.1:83442-96388 GCA_035591015.1 Cephalothrix simula
CGCATTAATATTAGAGCGAGGCAAGTCAATGGTGATTGGTATTTGATGCCGGCAACCATTTACTTTAATGTGCAGGGCGAACAAGACATTGCCATTGACTAAGTTTGGCCTGACAGCGACCTCACCAAGTTTAGATTCAAGCTCGTACTGGCCACTGACTGCCGGCTGCTTACGTGCTCTTACTGCCTAACCTCTGATCAAAAAACGCTGTATCGCCTAGTAGAGAATGCTATGGAATGGTTGTTGCATTTCTAGCACCAAGCTGGTGCGCACTCAAAATGATGCCCACTGCCGATAAGTTTAGAATTGCTTGAAAACATGGCCTAAAAGCATGACTTCAACGTATGGCATCAAAGCATTGCTAGGCTATAACCATAGAGTATGACCATAAAGAATAACTACAGAAGATAACCACAGACTAAAAGCACTATAATGGCTAAATTATTTAATGATAACATTCAAATGCTGGGCAAGGCCTTAGACCTTAGGGCACGACGGGGAGCCTTGCTGAATAGTAATGTGGCGAATATAGAAACTCCGGGCTATAAGGCACGTGACATAGTGTTTGAAAAAGCACTGAAAGAGGCCATGGAATCAAAATTACCGGGGCCACTACAGGTGACTGAGCCCAGACACATGGATGGTCGGCGACACTTACCCATTGCCGATGTTAACCCAACGCTTATTTACTCGGCCAGCCCTGATGCCTCATTAGATGGAAACACCGTAGACCTTGAGCAAGAGATGGCGAAGATAGCCGAAAATCAGATAAATTATCAGGCTCTTACTCAAATGATTTCTGACAAATTCTCTAAACTTAAACTAGCTATATCAAAGTGAGGTGATGCATGAACTTCATGACAGCATTAGATACAAGTTCATCGGGAATGGCGGCTCAACGCTACCGGATGAATATTATCTCGGCCAACATATCTAACGCGCAGACTACGCGCACTCCAGAGGGCGGAGCATACAAGCCACGGCAGGTTATTTTTGGGGCTTTGCCGGCTCCACGAACCTTTGAAGAAGAGCTACGCTCTGAAGTTAAGCCTGATGATCCGTACCATGTTAAGGTGCTGGGTGTGGCCATTGATAGTCGTCCGGGAGTGCTAAAGTATGACCCCAGTCATCCCGATGCTAATGAAGAGGGTTATGTAACCATGCCCAACGTAGACACCCTAGAAGAAATGACCAACATGATGATGGCCTCAAGAAGCTATCAGGCTAATGTTACCGCATTTAATGCTACCAAAAAGATGGCGTTGAAGGCATTAGAGATTGGTCAAGCCTGATTCTTGCATTACGCAATATTATGAAAGATATTAAAATAACTTCAAATAGCATTAGTAGCATTGCCAACCCCAAGAGTAATGCGGTTAAGCCAGATTCTAGCAAAGTCGCTAGTGCTAATTTTGGCCAGCAAATAGATAAGCTGGTCAATCAGCCCTTGGCCGAGGTTAATCAGTCTGCGAAGACTATAGCCAGCACCGATAAAGTAGTCGCCAAAGCACCAGATATTAGTGCTGACCTAGAGGCTGCTCGTGAAGCATTCTCGGAGATGATGAATGCTAAAAAAACACTTTTCCAAACTTATCAACGTATTAGCAAGAAAGATTCGTGAGTACAGAACGCATTATAGGGCAAGGTATATTATCGGCATCGTTTCCCCAACCCAAACCACAACCCATAGAGCCGGGTTCACAGCTAGTTGAAGAGCTTTCGGTTAGATTCAAGCAGATGCTTGATGATGTTAATCATTTGCAAGTTAATGCTGAAAATAAGATGGAAGAGTTTGCGACTTCGCCCGATAAAGATATCCACGGCACCATGATTGCCATGCAAAAAGCTGATGTATCGCTAAGATTGCTGCTAGAGGTGCGCTCACGGCTTACAACGGCCTACCAAGAGATAATGCGTACACAGCTGTAATTTAACGCAAAAAGTCTTTGAAATAAGCTATCAACACAGATTGTGCCTAAAACCTGTGTATGATTAGTAACGTGCATAGCCAGCTTGTGTTTGCTAAGGCTTGCTAATCTACAGCTTGATTGGAGCCTAGCAGTTCAGAAACTTTGTGCCAGTCAGCAAGGGTGTCTACATCGGTAAGGGTTTGTGAGAGCAATGCGTAAGACTTACCGAGTTCATCAAGTTTGTTCAACGACCAATCAAGGACTTGGCTGGTACTCCAGTATGGACACTCAAATAGCTGCGGAATAATCCTTTTTAAGCCGATTAGATAATATCCTCCATCAGCGGCTGGTCCAAATACGGCATCATGCTGTTTTAATAGACTAAAGGCTTCTTCAAGATGCGTCAGATTGATTTGCGGCGCATCAGAGCCAATCATTACGCACTGCGGTGCGGTTTCTAGCTCAGTGCTTAGAGCGTTAAGCATTCTACGCCCTAAGTCAGCCACCGATGCTTGCTGCATAAAATTTAGGCGAGGCATGTTTTTTAGATGGTCATTGAATAAGGCCAATTCTCCGCTGTAGTAAAGGCGTATATAGTTTTGCTGATTGAGTTGGCTGAAGGCTTGGGCAACTTCAAAGGCTTTTTTTAGGCAATATTCATAGCAGCGCAGAGCTTCTGTGGGGCTGCTTTCTTGCGCCAAGCGTGTTTTTACCGTACCTAGTTGGGGAGCTTTGGCAAATATAATAAGGGTACGCATAGCTAGGCTAAAGAACCCTGGCAACTAGAACCAGCTCCGGCGGTGCAGGCTAGGCAGTGCTTGCCAATCATAATATCTTTGGTAGGCAGCTGGCCTTGGGTAAGGAGGTCATCAAGAGTTGCGGAGGCAATTTTTAGGTCTAGCATTTGGTTAAAATCGCAGTCATAAAGCTGGCCATCCCAACCCACACTAAGCGTATTGCGACACATTAGATGCGGCAGAGTAGCTACATTATAGGCAGAGTGCAACAGGCTCAGGTAGTCTTCGTATTGGTTTTGACGAATTAAATCGCTTTTGAAGCGTCCAATAGGCACATTAGCTATGGCAATAAGGGTATTAAATCTAATGCCAAAGCGATCATAAAGAGCCTTTTTGTAGTCAGCTTCTAAGGCTTGCTGATCAGGTGGTAGCGTGCCGCCTACTGGATTATAAACAAGGTCTAATTGTAGCTGTTCATCGCTACCATAGCCCAAGGCATTAAGCTTGCGCAGAGCTAAGATGCTCTTTTCATAAACGTTGCTACCACGTTGAAAGTCAACATTATTTTCTTCGTAGCAAGGCAGGCTGCATACAACATGCAGCTGGTGTTGGGCATAGAACTGTGGCAGCCAATCATAGCCATCTTCAAAAATAATGGTTAGGTTGCAACGCACTATAATTTTGCGCTTTAATTTGGCAAGGCTTTCAATTAGATACTTAAAATGCGGATTCATCTCTGGAGCACCACCGGTAATATCTATGGTGTGTATCGTGGGTATGCGTGCCGCTTCAATCAGCTTATCAATGGTGCTGTGCTGCATTATCTCTTTGCGATGCGGACCGGCCTCAACATGGCAATGGCGACAGGTTTGATTGCAGAGCTTGCCAACGTTTATTTGCAGTATTTCTAAATTAGATCGCTTGATTTGGGTAAGCTCTGTGGGAAGATTGATATTCATAGCTAAAAAATTGTAATGGCTGAGTTGACGCAGTCTATATATTAATAGATTTATAGATTAACTTTTAAGCCTCAAACTGCTCATTGCGACTTTCTAAGGTTGTTAGCATAGTTTGAGAGATATTTTATCATGCACATAGAGTTAAAATGAGGCATAACTAATTTAATAATCGCTAGAGTGGTTTTAGCTGGCCGTTTAGAATAATCTTATAGTTTAGTTTTTATGAAGTGTTTTAGACAATTTAGCTTAGCTCAGCCTTGCTTAGAGCCAGCCGGTGTTCTTGATTTCGCGCCCCCTAAACACTGGCTGTTGTTGTAAGTTAACTATTGTTGCATAATTACTAAGGTTTAGGCTACTAATCATTATAAAAGTGGCTGGGAAGTACACAGCGTACAATCACAAAATCATAAATTAAAATGCGCAGAATTATATTGAACAGTCTGTTGATAGTGGCATGGAGCATGGTGGCTTATGGTCAGGAACATGGTGTGAATATCAGCGGTACGGCGGTTAAGTATGCCAAAGACTTTGAGCATTTTGCCTACGCCGATAGACAGGCCACAGTAGGCGGAACCCTCAAGTTATCTAGCTTAGGCAGCTTTGATACTTTTAATCCCTATTCGCTAAAAGGCAGTCCAGAGGTCATCAGTGCCAGCTATGTATTTGAGAGTCTGCTTGAATCTTCACTTGATGAACCATTCGCCATGTACGCTCGGGTGGCTGAGAGCTTGGTAGTGGCTGATGACGGCTTATCAGTAACCTTTAGCATAGATCCTTTGGCACGCTTCTCTGACGGCCATCCCATTGAAGCCTCCGATGTTGTGTTTTCGTACAATAAACTTGTTTCAGATGAGGCCACGCCGCTCTATAAGTTCTATTACAAAGACGTGTCTGCAGTAAAAGCTACTGATAAGCGCACAGTTACATTTGAATTCAAAAACACTAACCGAGAATTGGCACTTATTTTGGGGCAATTACCTGTATTGCCTGAACATTTTTATAGTGAAGGTGATTTTGGACGGAGCTTTACCGCTAAGATGCTTGGTTCTGGCCCCTATGTGTTAGAGAGCTTTGATATGGGCAAAAACGTTTTGCTGAAGCGCAATAAAGATTACTGGGGCTGGAATAAAGGCTTTAGTCGCTATCGCTATAACTTTGAGAACATTATCACCAAGTATTATAAAGACGGCGTGGCAAGGCTAGAAGCCTTTAAGGCCGGTGAGTTTGACTTTATCCGCATTAGCTCTAGCAAGCAGTGGGCGGTTGATGCCAAGGGTGGCAAATGGGATTCTGGTGAAATTATCAAGGCTGAATTACCGCATGAAAGAAACGCCGGTTTGCAGGGTTTTGCCTTGAATACGCAGCGGCCTATTTTCGCTGATCGGCTGGTGCGTCAGGCTTTGGCCTTGGTTTTTGATTTTGAGTGGAGTAATAAGAATCTCTTTTATAATCAATACAAGTCTAGTCATAGTTATTTTTCTAATTCAAAGTATGCGGCTAAGGGCTTGCCTTCATCCGCAGAGCTAAAATTGCTTGAGCCTTTACGCCAAAACTTACCCAAGGAAGTCTTTGGTGTTCCGATGGGAGACCCACTAGGCCATGAATATAAAACAATTCGTGACCGCTTGCGAGCAGCCAAAGAGCTTTTGACTAAGGCCGGCTGGCAGGTTGAAGATGGTCAGCTTACCAATACTGCCAGCGGAGCTAAGTTTGCGTTTACAGTAACTTTGGTTGATCCAAGCTGGCAGCGCATCGTAGAGCCTTATCTGAACAATCTAGCCCGCTTGGGCATTAAGGCTGATATGCGAGTGGTTGACTCAGCTGTTTACGAAAAAATAATCCGCAATCGTGAATTTGACGTGGTAACAACGGTATACGGACAAAGTGAATCGCCGGGCAATGAGCAAATAGAGTTTTGGCATTCTTCTACGGCAGATGTTTCAGGCTCACGCAATTTGTCAGCCATCAGTAATCCAGCTATTGATGCCTTAGTTATGCACATTGTAGAGGCCAAAAGTTCCGAAGAGCTAGTAACAGCCACGCAGGCTTTAGATAGGGCATTGTGGTTCTCTTATTATACGGTGCCACATTGGTATCTTGCTTATTACCGAGTGTCTTATTACAAGCAATTACAACGACCTAAAACATTGCCTCTATATTATGTGCCACAGCAGCTTCTTGAGTTTTGGTGGACTAACAAATAAACGGTCGCATAGTTTGCCATGTGGGGTTATATTCTCAAGCGGATAGTGCTGTTTTTTCCAACAATGCTGGGCATTATTCTGTGTAGTTTTTTGATTTTGCAGACGGTTCCCGGCGGACCGGTTGAGCAAATGGTTTCAAGCTGGCAAGCGCATAGTCAGGGTGAAGAGAGTGGCTTAGGCTCTACAGACAGGCTAGGTGCGGGCAATCTAGAGGCCGAGCAAATAGAGTATCTAAACCAGTTATATGGCTTTGACAAGCCGCTGATTGAGCAGTTTTGGAACTGGCTAAAGCGGTTATTCACTTTTCAATTTGGCGAGTCATACTATCATAATAAAACTGTGGTTGAGTTGGTTGTTGAAAAAATGCCAGTGTCTATCTCATTGGGTGGCTTTAGTTTTATTCTAACTTATCTTATTTGTATTCCCTTGGGCATTGCCAAGGCTGTTCGTCATGGCAGCACTTTTGATGTAGCCAGTAGCATGGTGGTGATGATTGGCTACAGCATTCCGGGGTTTGTGCTGGGAGTTATTTTGATTGTGCTATTTGGCGGGGGTACGCTGTGGTCATTATTTCCTTTGCGAGGCTTGGTTTCGGATAATTTTGAAACCCTTAGTTGGTGGGGGCAAATAAAAGATTATTTATGGCACCTAACTTTGCCGCTAATTTGCTATGTGATTGGCAGTTTTTCTGTGCTCACTATGCTCACTAAAAACTCTTTTTTAGAGCAAATATCAGAGCAATATGCGGTTACTGCTCGTGCGAAGGGTTTAAGCCAAAACCAAGTGCTATATGGGCATGTACTCAAGAATGCGCTTATTCCGATTGTGTTGGGCTTTCCGGGTAGTTTTTTAGCCTTGTTCTTTACGGGGAGCTTGCTGATAGAGACTTTATTTTCGTTAGATGGCTTGGGATTGCTGTCGTATCAGTCAGTGATTAGCCGTGATTATCCGGTGGTGATGGCCACACTATTCTTTTTTTCTATTTTGTACTTGGTGGGCAATTTGTTGTCAGACCTATTGCTGGTGGTGATTGACCCTCGCATATCTTTTACCAAAAGCGACTGATGCTCAAGCGATTCCGTAGTTTTAAGGGCTATCGCAGTGCCTTGGTGCTAATGGTATTGATTATAATTAGCCTACTGGCCAATGTGTTGGCAAACAGCAAGCCCCTGATTGTCTACTATGATGGTCAGTATTATTTCCCGTTGCTAGTCAGCTATCCAGAAACGGTTTTTGGCGGAGATTTTGACACTGAAACGCAGTACAAAGACCCCTTTATTCAGGCTAATATAAATAGCAGTCCCAACTGGGCTATTCATGCTCTGGTTGGTTGGGATTATAAGACCATTGATTACGCCAGCGAGCAGCCCCATCCACATGGTCCAACCGCCGAGCATTGGTTAGGCACCGATGACCGTGGCCGTGATGTGCTGGCACGCCTAATTTATGGGCTAAGAGTCTCATTATTTTTTGGTTTAACGCTGGCTATAATCAGTAGCTTTATTGGTATTATTATTGGGGGTGTTCAGGGCTATTTTGGGGGTTGGATTGATCTTAGCGGACAACGGCTAATTGAAGTTTGGGGCTCTTTGCCAGAGCTATATTTACTGATTATTCTCTCGGTACTTATTAAGCCGGGCATTGGCAGCCTGATTATTATTTTGAGCGTGTTTGGGTGGATTGGATTAAGTGCCTACGTGCGTGCTGAGTTTTTGCGGGCTCGTCAGCTTAATTATGTTGAGGCGGCTCGGTCTATGGGTATGTCAACATTTAGAATTATTTGGCGACACATTTTGCCTAATACTCTTATGCCGGTTATCACCTTTTTTCCGTTTCGTATTTCTGGTGCCATTGTTGGCCTGACCAGTTTAGATTTTTTGAACTTGGGAGTGCCTAGCCCCACGCCGTCATTAGGAGAATTACTGCGTCAATCAACGGGCAATATTAGCGCATGGTGGATGTCTATTAGCACCGTAATTACGTTATTTGTGCTGGTTTTGTGCATTAATTTTGTTGGTGAGGGCGTGCTGAGAGAGCTTGACCCTCGCCGTCAAACCAACTTTGCTCGTAGCAATAAGTAGCCTAGAACATGAAGAAGCAAGCCCTAGCATTAAGCATAGCCTCATCCGATAGCGGTGGCGCAGCAGGCATTCAGGCAGATCTCAAAACCTTTCAGGCCTTGCAAGTCTACGGATTAACGGTACTTACGGGGGTAACGGCTCAAAACCCACAGCGCATAACCCGCATGAGCGCCCTTTCGGCGAGCATGGTAGAGGCACAACTAACCAGCGTGCTAGACTACTTTAAGCCCAAGGTGGCCAAAACAGGCTTACTGCATAGTGTGGCCATTATCAAGGCTTTGGCGCAAAACCTTACGCAAAGTAATGTAGAATTGATTGTAGACCCCCTGCTCTATGCTAGCAGCGGACGGCTTCTGCATCCTAAAGCAACCTTTGCAGCCCTCAATGAACATCTTTTCCCGCTAGCCAGCTTAATTACTCCCAATCTTATTGAAGCCGAGCATCTAATCCAGCGCAAAATCTCTACCGTGGCTGACATGGAAGACGCCGCCCATCAGCTTGGACAATGCTATCAAACCGCCGTATTGTTGAAGGGTGGGCATCTCAACGCCAAGCAAGCTGGCAATTCAGCCTTGCGAGATGTAAGCGAGGCATCTATCGTAACCGATGTCTTATGGGATAAAGTATCGCTGAGGCATTACAGCACAGCCATAGTGCCTAACGTTAATACTCATGGGGGCGGATGCACCTTAGCAGCAGCCATTGTGGCTTATCGGGCACGAGGCAATAGTCTGGCAGAGGCCGTTGGTTTGGCCATTGATTATACTTATAGGGCTATGCAGCAGAGCATTGACATTGGGGTTGGCGATGCATTTATCAATCATATGGCCATAGAGAGCTAGGCTTATGCAAAAAAAAGATTGCCTAAAAGTGGCCGTGTTCACCCATGGTTGTCGGCTTAATCAGGCCGAGAGCAACACTTTGGCGAGCCAGTTTGAGGCTTTGCCCGACTACAAGATTGTTGATTGGAACACAGAGGCCGATCTATATGTGGTCAATAGTTGCACGGTAACACGGCAGGCTGACCTCAAGTGCGACCAACTTCTCCGCAGCATCAGACAGAGCCGACCAGCGGCTAAAATTGCGGTTATTGGCTGCTATGCTCAAACTAGCGGCAAAGCAATCTATGCGAAGCGACTGGCAGACCTAGTATTAGGGCAGGCGAATAAGTTTAACCTTACTAAATTAGTTGACCAGCAGGGGGTGTTTATTGATGCTATGCCTCGCCATGTTTTTAGTCAACCACAGGCAGCGCATAATGGTTTGAAGACCAGAGAATGGCTTAAAATTCAGGATGGTTGCGATTTTATGTGTACATACTGCATTATTCCCTCCGCACGTGGCCGAGCGCGCTCACGGCGTTTTGGTGAGATTATTGCCGAGGCTGAAGCCTTTGCCGCCGTTGGAGTAAAAGAGGTAGTGATTACCGGCGTCAATATTGGAACCTATGCCCAAGATGGACAAAATCTGACCAACCTGATTGATCGCCTTGATGCCATTAGCGGCCTGTGCCGCATCAGAATTAGCTCTATTGAGCCGATGACTTTTCCAGAAGCTCTCTTTGAGCGCATGCAAGATTCTAGACATGGATTACTGCCCTTTTTGCATCTTCCATTACAATCGGGTAGCCAAGCGGTGCTTGGTGACATGCGTCGGCATTATACCCCCGCTGAATATGAGCAGTTAGCCCAGCGTGCCCTAAGCAAAGTTGATAATCTTTTTTTGGGTACAGATGTGATTGTAGGCTTTCCTACTGAAGATGACGCCGCTTTTCAAGAAAGCTATAGTTTTGTGCGCTCGTTGCCCTTTGGTAGCTTGCATATTTTCCCGTACTCATCACGCAAGGGCAGTCGTAGCTATTATTTAAGTAATCCTAATCATGGCCAAATCACTAAAGAGCGAGCGCAATTAATGCGTCAACTTAATGATCAAATGCAAGCCAGCTTTCAAGTTCAGCAAGTAGGACGCACAGAAGAAGTTTTGTTTGAGGGCTATCGGCAGCAAGGCTTGTCTAGCGGGTTGACCAAGAATAATCTCCGCATAACCTGCACCACAGAGCGTAATCTGCGTGGAGAAATACTCCCCGTACGCTTGTTAAAGGTTGCCAACGGTGGGCTAAGTGGCGAGCTACTAGACAGTTCTAGTGTAACTTAACCGCCAAACTGGCTAGAGCGCAGAGTTTTTAAGGTCTACAGACCGCTAAATAATATTGGCGCAGCTGCCGTGTAGATTGCTCTATGAGCTTACTTTATAGAACTACTTTATGAGGCTGCTAACACAGGTGGTAGAATGATTATAGCCCTGCGCCAGTCATAGCATTCAGCTGTTGGCCTAAGTAGCTGCTAACTTAGTTCACTCAGCATCCGGATGAACAAGCCTTGGCGGTCTGCCAGTTGATCAACAAACAAATGCTCATGGTCAGTGTGTGGAGCCTCACCATTAGGGCCTAAGCCATCTAAGGTGGGTACGCCCAAGGGCGCAGTAAAATTGGCCTCACCGGTACCGCCGGTAAAACATGCTGGCAAGTCAAAGCCTAAGCTCTGCGCCTGTTGACGAGCAAATTCATATAGCTTGGTTACCTCAGCCGTAGTGGTAAAGGGAGCCTTAGTTTGGGGGCTTATAATAACGTTTACCTTAAAACCATCACCAGAAGTATTGATATTATTCAATTTATCAAATGCAGAATCGTATTCAGCAGTGGTGCTAACTCTAATTGAGCCCTCAGCCTCGGCGTAATCAGGTACTACGTTTAGCGTAGTTCCGCCGTTAATCACCCCTATATTGACGGTTGTTCCAGTATTGTAATCGGTTAATTTTTCTAGCTCTACGATTTGCTGCGCTAGTTTGGAAATGGCATTGCGACCATGCTGGTGATTAATTCCGGGATGAGCCTTTCGGCCGTGGGATTCAATATTAAAAGTTAATCCTCCCTTACGACCAACAACGGCACTACCGCCGTCACGGCCATATTCGCCAATAAGCACATAGCGAGCCTGCTTAGCATAACGCTCAATAACTGGTCTAGTGTAGGGGTTACCAATTTCCTCATCAGTAGAAAATAGAAATCGTATAGGACGCTTAGTCGTTTGATTATGTTCAAGCAGCCAGCGCAGAGCATTAAGAGCCATATAGCCACCGCCCTTCATATCAATAATGCCGGGACCATAAGCAAGGTTATCAACAACCCTAATAGGATTATTGGCTAGGCTGCCTATGGGATGAACCGTATCAAGATGCGATAATACTAATATCTCTTGCTTTTCTTCAGTACTTGCCTGATGCTCTTCAGTTTTATATAAGGCACTTAAAGAAAGTCGGCCTTCATCAACAGGAATAATCTCTGTTACCAAGTTCAATGAATCAGCAAAATCTTTGACTTGGTTGACCATCTTATGCAGAGCAGCAACGTCTGAGCTGGGTGACTCTGTCTTCACCCACTCTATTATTCCGTTGAGAATATCTTGATTGTTCAAGTTATAGGCGTTTTTGTTCATGTTCTATGCCTCAATTTGTATTTAATAACTCTACTTGCTTTAGTGCAAATCATGTAGTCGGCAAAATGACTTGCTCTGTCATTCTCTTGTGAGATGGTTTGCGTGAGTATATCATATAATTATTGCTATACTGGTAGCATACAGACAAGAATATCTATCCTTGCCATAGATGACATTGGCGCGCTACAATGCCGTTAAACATTTAATAAACAGCAACCAGAGGGCGATTCTACACATGACAGAACAAATTATCAAAGGTTCAATTGTAGCCTTGGTAACACCATTCAATACTGACGGTAGCGTTGACTTTAACGCCTTAGAAAAATTGGTAAACTGGCACATTGAGCAAGGAACGCATGGCATTGTTGCTACAGGCACTACGGGAGAGTCGCCAACACTTAACCATGATGAACACCTCGCCGTTATCAAACGAGTAGCCGATATTGCCAACGGCAGAATAAATGTAATCGCTGGCATAGGCTCTAATAGCACCGCCGAAGTTGAATACTTAGCCAAAGAAACAGAAAAAAACGGCGGTTGCAGTGCCTTTTTGATTGTATCTCCCTACTACAATAAACCCAATCAGCACGGATTATACAATCATTTCAAGCAAATACATGACAATAGCAACTTGCCGATAATTCTTTATAACATCCCGTCACGTTCTGTGATTGATATTGAAGTTGAAACGATGGGGCGTTTAGCAAAACTTGAACGAATCATAGGCGTTAAGGACGCCACCGCAGACATTAGCAGAGTTAGTCTGCAAAGTCTTGCCTGTGGATCAGATTTTATTCAATTGTCCGGCGATGATCCATCAGCAGTGGGTTTTAATGCCCAAGGCGGAGTAGGCTGCATCTCAACCACCGCTAATATTTTTCCTAAGTTTTGCGCTGAAATCCACAAGCACTGCCTTAACGGAGATTATGTCGCAGCTCAAAGCCTTAATCTACGCCTCATGAAGATTCATAAAGGAATGTTCATAGAGCCTAACCCAGCAGTAGCCAAGTATGTGCTGTCAACTAGAGGAATGCTCAACAACGTATTGAGAGCCCCCTTGTATCCGTTGAGCGCAGAATCTCAACATAAGGTTGACAACCTCCTCGCTGAATTAGAATAGTCAGTAGTCTATGCCACTCAGCTTGCCGTGTCTTCCCCTCAACAAGCCGATGGCTTAAAACTGCTGGGAAGGCAAAAGGCTTTGCTCTGCTCGGTTAAACTAAGCAAGGTTGTTATTGGAGTTTAATTTGTCAAGGGCTTTGCCCTTAACGAACCCAGTAAGGGAATACAATTCCCTTACAACCCTGTGATAGTTCTTTGGGGCTGGATAAGCCCTACGGGCTTACTCGCCCGTATTGAATAAATCACACCACGGCCAAATGCAAGGCAAAATTATTTTGAATAGCAGTAGACTTCCAAGCCTTTTTGGCCGAAGGCTTTGCTCTGCTCGGTTAAACTAAGCAAGGTTGTTATTGGGGTTTAACTTGTCAAGGGCTTTGCCCTTAACGAACCCAGTAAGGGAATACAATTCCCTTACAACCCTGTGATAGTTCTTTGGGGC
>JAXIUW010000009.1:0-16473 GCA_035591015.1 Cephalothrix simula
ATAGGCACTCTGCAAAGGAGAAGGGTGCCGAAATTTCAGATTTGGATGTGCAAATCAACGAGGTTCTAAATAGGATATGGAGCATTGAATAGTCTTGCAATTAATCTTCGATATTTGATGTTACACACATAGATCTTTGAGTACGTTTTTTGATCACAGATTTTACGTTAACACCTTAAATTTTTTGTGTAAGTTTTGATGTTGCATTAAGAATGTTTCATACTATTGACTTAAGTAGTCTGCATTCGTGATTATATGCATATATATTTGAAGTGTTGTTGAAATAAAGTTTTGGTCTAGAATTTTGCTGTTAAAACCTCCTTACTCACAGTGTAAATTGGTGTAACTCCTTTTTCAAACGACCTTGAAAACCTTGAAAACTAACTCTTGAAAACCTTGAAACGACCTTAAATTCTGAGTTCTGAGGGGCGCACGAACCCTGAAGATCAATATTATTTGTCCGGATTTTATTCTGATATTTATCCATTGATATAACAAAAAAAGTTGATTTTAATTTCACTCATTTTATTGTTTTTTGACCTCAATACAGGAGTCACCACGAGTAGAGGAAAAGTTGCCGAAACTCATCCACTTGAAGTGGAAACTCTGATGGTTCCTCCTGATGATCTCCTCACCAAGTCTACGTCGGGAGTTTTTACAGTTACCCCTTATTTATTAAGCTTTAATCCTTTACATTTGACGACCGGAACGTACTTAGGACTAGATTTTCGATCAACGGAAGTGCGCGGATCCTGTAGATGTAGGTGCAGGTGTGGGCGTTCCCCCTCCGTACGTATCTTTATGGCCAAATGTAAACGATTGTTAAATAACAACATTTGTATTTGGTCATAGATGGAATAATTTATGTCGATCCTGTTGATTTACTTGTTATTCATCGCATTCAATTATTCTATCTCGAAATCTACTTTTCTACCTTTTTTCATATGTTTTAGTTTCTTTCATGTCTCCCATAACTAAAATTTTAGAAGCCTTTTTATTATTATATGATCAGTAATTCGGTCACAGCTGAACGCTGATTTGTCGATTAATATCATGTTCACGTGATAAAATCATGACTCGCTGTGGCGCCGCCATCAGAGTACGAGTAGAGGAAAAGGCGCCGAAACTCATGTGTGTGTTATCTCCTCACCAAGTCTAGGTCGGGAGTTTTTACAGTTACATTTACCCATTATTTATTAAGCTTACATCCTTTACATTTAGCGACCGGAACTTACTTAGGACTAGATTTTTGATCAACGATTTTAAAGAAACTGCGCGGATCTTGTAGATGTAGGTGCAGGTGTGGGCGTTCCCCCTCCGTACGTGCCTTTATGGCAAATGTAAACGATTGTTAAATAACAACATTTAATTTTTGTCATAGATGGAATAACTTATGTGTATCCCATTCATTTACTTGTTATTCATCTCATTCTATTTTTCATGTCTATAATTAACATTGTAAAAGCCCTTTTCTATTATTATAAAATCTATACGTAATTAATCGACTTGAATACTTGTTGACGCGAGCCAAATAGAAAAGGGCCATGCAAATTAGTTACGCGGAGGAAAAAATTATTTTGTAACCAAATAAGGAAGTGTTATATTCAGGGTCACGTGATAAAAAAAGTTCAAATATCACTACTGACCGTGTAATTATACGAAGAAATGATCCGGTGTTATTTGCACCCCTTGGCCCTGCTCTATACGTGTCATCGCATATTTTGAATATAACAATTAAAAAAAAAAAAACAACATATATGATATATACAATATGCATTCATTTATTAATTTGATTTGGATGGATATCGTGATCCGAAGGCATTGACTAGGTACGAGCAATATATACAATGAACAGCAACTGTTCCAAAATGGATTAAATGTTAATTCAAATAACTTATAATTATTTCCAATTTTGCGTTTTTAAAGCCAGTAAAGTAACAATCTAATTATTTAAAATAACGATATGTATTATTAAACACTGCCTGCTTTAAATGCTGACAAATCCCAACACAAATAAAGTATTTACATATATGCTAAAAAATTCAGCAGCTTTTGAAACCATATTAAGGTTTCTATTTACAAATATATGTATATGCGCATATTTAGCTCTGAGCTGTAAATTAGATATAAAAATTTGTCATTCATGATTGTGTCATTAATGTGAGTACAAAAAACTAAAATCTCATCATGTGAAATTCGTGATATCTGATCATTCAGGTGTCTTGCTTTTCAATTAAAGTAATAAAATAGAGGAAATGCATGCGCATATACAAGTTAAAGATGATGATAAAAGCTAAAAAGCCTAATTAAATGACTCTCCTAAAATAAATTAAACACTCTATCTAAAAGAGGGCACTTAAAGGCCCAGTCGTCAGATTTAAAAGTCTGACACACCACAAGCTCACTGTTCGTGATGCATAAAACATTTAAAAACATCGAAACAAACTCAACTAAACACTTTCATAGATTTAACAACATATTGTACGTCTTATCACAACAATTATTGTCAACTTTAAAGTCACCAAACTTGTTATATTTTTAGCTACTTTAAAAAAAAACCTGTTAACTTATAGTTAACTATTTTTCTAAAATAAAATTGGTAACAAACCTGTTAACTTAAGGTTAACATAATAATTTTCCGCCATTTTAAATAACCCTAATAATAGCATCCTTACGGAACAAAATTAGCAACGTAAAGAAGCAGTGTTGGATATAATTAGCAGAAAGCAAGAATGTAAAATTAGGATATTTATACAAAACTCACAAAAAAGACGACTGCTGCCCTTTTGACCAATACAATGTATACATATGGCACAAGAGATAATTATTAAGCTCAATGTACGAAATGCTAATACATTTTAATGCAGCGAAATGTAATATAGTAGGCCTTTGACAACACTAGTGAAAAGCTAAATACTAAAGGGAAGTTAGAATAACGCATGTACAAGTCTCCCAACGAAGGGAGGGCGTGTTGTCAGACGCCCGTGTGACAAGAAAGGCCTACGTTAACCCTCGTGCTGGTGTTAAAAAGAGGAGCATTCAATCAAGCCCGAAGTCTATTAGAAAAAGGTGATAAAAACTAGAAAATGTTAGAAATTAGTTTTAGCTAAATGTATCGGATAAACTCCGAGATTATGACCAAAAAAGCTGCTAACATTTTAAAGGAGTAAGCAATAGAATTGATTATGTAATAAGCGTGATTATTAATTTCTTATCTGAAGTAAAAGTAACCAACACCGTGTACACCAAAATTTAGTCAAAGTGACGATTGGGCTTTAAAACCCGATTGAGCACCTGTGCTTTGAGATCTGCAATTTTATTATTTACTAATACATACTAAATATATACTAAATTGGACCAGTATCGTTTTAAAGTTAAAAATAAAAACAAATCATTCTGTCTTTTTTCACCCGTAGGCATTTATAAGTGAGCCTTATTATTATTAAACTAATCTTACAAATAGTAAATAAAGCAGATTTCAATTATTCCCTGCATTTTAATGCTTCATAGAATAGCTGGAAATATAAAAAATACTTCACTTAATAACTTGTCGCATAATTCTGTCATTTTGAAAATAACAAAATATAAATTTGCTAATTATACCTAGAAATTACTTATTTATTCTCTTTCAATAACAATAACTAGATATTTTGAATGAGATTTAATCTTTATAAAGTGAGGCAAAATTTATTACAAACATACTCCTTTTCACTCGCAAAAAAGAACCTTTCGGCTTTTAATGCAAGGTTACTAAAAGTAGGTTTTTAAAAAAGAACGTTAATAATATATTAAGAAAGCTTCTTAAATGTTAATTATGGGAAACTAGCAAAGGGGCTTATAGAAGCTTAATCGTCTAAAGAAAATCATAAGCATTTTTCAGAAAATGTTCTTGATATCCTAAAGATATCAATAATAGATACATAACGATTCATATGATGGCTCTAAATAATGGAAATATGTGTAATTTGGGTGCATATGAAAAGAGGGTCTTACAATTATAAAGCTTTTCAGATCCATCATTGGCTTTACAGTCTATGAAAGACCCCCTTTTTATTAACAACCAGTTGAGACTTTAAGAACTTGTAGGAAAAAGCATTTACAAAAAGGTAAAGCTTCCCAGTCTATCTCAACGGAGAACCTTTCAGTCTTCATTAAGATTTCATGGAAAATGTACTTTCTCTAAATGCATTTCAATTGATAAAGAGAAAATCTTATTCATAATACATATGCAGTGATTCTTAAGGTTCAAGTTGCATGCAGAAAACGACAATTCACCAAATTAAATGGCAAAGGATAGAGAATTTGGGAAGGTCAATGACTAAAATAATTATTGCAATACATTCTTCTATACTTCTTTTACATACTCCTACCTTTATTTTGTATGAATTCCATTTAATTTATTTGGAATTTTGTTTTTTAAAGTTGACCTATTTTTTTGAAATTTTGAGGCTAACAAATATACATGTATCTATAGACTCCTAGCCTTTTTTTCAAGAAAAAAGGGTTTTTAAAAAGAGAAACTTTGAAAAAAATGTATTTGGTTGCCATGGAAAGGATTTCATCATGCAACTATAACCTTAATATAAAAGAGATCAAATAAGGTATTATAAAAACTATATGGTCAATGTACAAAAATATGGTATGGTACATTTTGTCATGCAGGTACATTATTTTAAGTGACCTGAGATGCTATTAAATTATCGAAATCGAAACGAAAAACATCCCTCACACTTTTACAAGAGTTGGGTTCACTTTGTTCCATCTTTGATGTAAACAAATGTTAGTAAATATCAGCGTGGAAAGAACTTTGCAAAGACGACCTGTATAACCAATGCCACGAATTGGTATGCTGCATAGTGAAATCCAAAATTCACAAAATTGTTTATGAACAAGACCATTGACTATTATTCAGTAACTCCTTTGGCCCACGTGTACGCGAAAGCAGTTTTTTCTCCTCTCACACGTTTTTGTTAATTACATGAACCCAGAGCTTATTATTTTCCCGTGCCATATTAAAAAAGGCACAAGGCATTCTCAAAAATAAATTATAATAACTACTAAAATGTACACAGAATTGGCACCGAGTTTAGAAAATTTATTAGGCAAGCAATGAGTAGAAAAATATATCCTATATTTATAATTTGGAAGGAATTTATAATTTGTTGTCATCTTTTTGCACAGCCGCATCCCATTGGGCTTTAGCTCCTGAGGCAACATGAACAGTTCGCATATATCCATCCATTAAATGTTTGAGCCCTTCAGGAGGAGCTCTTAGTTCTATCGTGTACAGGTCGTCTTCGCAATAGATCATGCAGTGTAATACATGATTTACATCACGATTTTCTAGTGTCACATCACCATAATATACTGAAGACGCAAATCCTAAAAATCCATCTTGGAATTTTATTTTTACATAAAGTCCTTTCCCTGTTAGTCGACGTTTAATTTTTAAGTCTACACGATGTTCTTTATCATGTTTTTCCATCCATTTACGTAGGCCTTTTTCACTTACATAGTTACTTTCTTCCACCTGTGGATTCGTCAGGTGAACATGAATATAAGTCTCATGATCAATAGGTAAAACTACTGTGTCAGGAGCGTTTTTATGTTCAGGGCTAACCTCCTGATTTGCGAAGTATAGTTTCAGTGTTCCAGTCTTATTCGCATTGGCATCCTGCTCGGCAACAAAATTAGGCTGAATAACTTTGGCGGGTGTTGATGGCTTGATTAAGATTGGATCATTCGTTATTTCAATTGTAGAATCAGGACGAGGCGCTTTTACAGGCGTTGATTCCGGTACATTAGCAGGCTGAACATGTATAGGTTTTTGTGTAATTTTAGCTTCACTAAATTGTTCAGGTACTGGTACTGGCACATCTGGTTCTTTTGGCTCCTCTGGTACCACTTGGCTTACTGATTGCACCGGTACCACCGAACTTACTGATTGCACTGGCTCATTAATTACCACAACCTCTGAGTCCATCTCTATTTTTATATTGTCAGTTTCAGTAACATCGATGGTTGTTGGTTTAGTTTCTATAATATCTTCCTTATGCTTTTCAGGAGTTAAATCAAGAGATTCTGGCTCTGCTATTTTTATTTTCCTATTTGCTATAGGTTTTATATCTTTCTTTTTCTCAGCTGGTATGTCAATCGTTTTTTCCTTCTTTTTCTTACCAAACGAGAATGATGGTTTGAAGCGCATCCTAAATGAATGGTCTTTTTTATCTTTTTGTTTGGTTGCATTAGAAGCTGCTTTTTCAGCAGCTTGTTTCTCGGCAACCTCCTGTTCTTCAAGTTCATCTTCCTGAGTTCGAGCAGCGGCATCTGGTGGCGTGACCTCAATACTAGGAACACTAGGTTCTTGGCAGATCGCAATTTCTTGAATAAATACCTCTTCAGGTTCGTTAATAACTGATTTAGTTTCAACCTCTGGTGCTGTTTCAACCTTCGGCTTCGACTTATCCTTTTTGCCAAAAGAAAACTTGGGTTTCTTTTTCAATTTTTCTGTCTGAGCTGGTGTGTAAACCTCGCTGGGCTTTTCAGTAGATTCTGGGAATTCATTATTTATAGAAGATACCTTTTGTCCTAATTTATGCACTGGAGATTTTTCTCTTTCTTCCATCACTGTGGGAGGCTCTATTTCAGTTATGATTACCTCCTCTATGGAAACTCTGTCTAATGGTTTCTCAGTTTGGACTTGAATTGGAAGAGATTCATTTTTCTGTTGTTCAATTTCTATTGCGGGTGTTTCATCCGCAATGAATTCGCTGTTTTCAGATGGAAGTTGAATATAAACTTCTGGAGATTCTAGATTAACAGATGTTGGTGGAATTTCGACTTCTGCAATCTTGTCATGTTCGTGTTCAGAAGCAGGATTATATTCTAGCGTAAAAGGTCTGCTATAGTCATGAATGATATTTTCTTCCTCAACACTGGTTATTGGTCGAACTGTAGGTTCATTAACAACAACTTTTACCTCAGGAACAGGAGCGATAGATATGTCAATCTTCTGTGGTATATCAACTTTCTTCTTATCCTTTTTTCCAAATGAAGGAAATTTGAATTTTTTCTCCTTTTCTTTTTTAATTGGTTCTACCTTTGGCTCAAAATGTGTAGCTGGAAGATCAATAATGATTTCTTCGTCAATATTTTCTTGTTTTTGTGTCTGCACTTTTGCTTTGGTTGGTGTGTTTTGATGGCTGTAGTCAAATGAAATACCTTCATCACTTGATGCTTCTCTTGCTACTTCTTGAAGATTTATTACAGTTGATGGAACAGATTTAGGAACTCCTTCTCCTTTCTCTACTTCTAAATGTTTCGGCTCAATATCAGTTACCTTTGAAACATTATCTGTAAATTTAGCGGGAATCTCAGATATGATTTCAACATTTTGTGGTGTACTGATATCAGCATCAGCTTCTTCTTTTTTAAGTAACGTTTCAGGTATAAAAGGTCTACTGTAGTCATATAGCACTGCTACTTCTTCGTTTTTAGGATTCATTTTTAAGACTTCCTGCACGTTTGTCTCTATATCTTTTTCTTCTGTCTTCTTATTTTTGTGTATATGTGACCTGTTTTTATCTTTTTTACCAAACGATAATGATGGGAATTTAAAATGAAATTTCTTTTTCTTTTTTGGCTCATCGTGTTCAACAAACTTCGATGGTATTTCTCTTACTACTTCAAAATCATTAGCTTCCATTGTTTCATCAGATGATTGGGCAGGCACAGGATCAGGAATAAAAGGTCGTCCGTACTCAAAGACCGGATGTCTTTCAGCTTCTAATTCAAGGGCATCAGCGTTGGTGTTTTCTCTTTCTATTTCTGGCTTAGGTTTTCGGACTTTTTCAATCGATTGTATTTTGACATTTGACTCTGTGTGATCAATTTGTATATCGCCAGTACTTTGAAGTGATTGAACCTTCTTAAACTTTTTATCTGATTTTGGTTCATCTTCGAAGAATGTTGCTGGTAAGTCTTTTATTATTTCAACATTTTCTTCAACAGTAGGTGTAATAACTGCAGGAATGTCTGTTGTTACCTCAATGGATAGTTTTTCCAATGGTGATATCTCGTTATTAGGCTCCTCAACAGATGCTGCTACCTGTTCTATTTCCGGTATTTCAACCGTTTGAGCTGTTTCTGCTAAAGTGTTGTATTCAGGATTTACGATAGCTTTGTCTTCAGTTGGAATAAATGGCCTTGAATGATGGTCATAAACTATACTAATTTCTGGCTCAATCCTAATTGGTATTGGTTGAGCTGCACCAGAGCATGATGGCTCTGGCACTGGCTCTGCCTCTTGTCTTAAGTAATTAGGTTTCTTTTTGTCCTTTTTACCAAATGATGGTAATTTGATGCGGAAAGATGGTAATTTTAGCTTCTTTTTCTTGTCCCGTTCCTTACTTTCATGAGCAATAGCTGGTACGGATGTAACTATCTCAACGTGTTCATCATCAGTCTCTTTTCCAGAGAACGCTCGAGGCGTTTCTGCTTCATCATCTATCTTTTGCATTGGTATTTTTTCATCGTCGTCATTGAGATTTGGCTTATTAATTAAAGTTGTTACTATTTCAACGTCTTCATTTATCTTAATTTCTGGAGTTCCTGGTTTTTCTAACTGTGTCTCAGCCACTATTTCTTCCTTTATATTAATATCTGGAGTTTCTGGGTTTTCTAACGCTCTCTCTGTAATATCTATCTTTTTATCTCCTGCATTGCTGGTATTGATGTCAACACTGATATTAGCCTCTGGATTCCATTCAAATTCTTCTGTTCCCACTTCTACCTTTTCCCTGATATACTTTGAGGGAATATCTGTTACAATTTCAATGTCATTCGGTAAATCGTCTTCTACTATACCCTCGATAGTACCCTTGACTGAAGCTTGGCAAACAGAAGTATCAGATGGCACGAAGGGCCGACTATGGTAGTCATAAACTAATTTTTCCTGAGGGTTAACATTGATTTCAGCTGCAGCTACATCATAAACTGATGTTTCGTGAGGCTTAACATCTATTTCAACATCAGGAATATTTAATTGGACCTCGGGAGATTCATGTTTTTCTGGATGCTCTTTAGCGGTTCGTTTTACTTCAACTTTCTTCTTGTCTCTTTTACCAAATGATGGTAATTTGAAGTGGAATTTTCTGTGTTTTTTAGAACCTTTCTTGTCATTATTTTGTTCTTTAGCAGTAATGTCGGGTGATGGTAACATGGTGACACATTTTGCAGGTATTTCTCTTATTATTTCAGACTCGTCTTGACCCGTGAGTTGTATACATGGCTCAGTTGAAACAAAAGGTCTGCTATGATGATCGTAAATAGTTTTCTCTTCTTCAACAGATGGGGTTTTAAGGTCAAATGATGTAGATGGTACAGGTTCAGTTACTTCAGTTTTTTGTTCGTTATCTAGGCACAAAGCTGGTATTTCGCTGATTATTTCGACATTTGGAGATGGTTTTTCAACATCAATATCAACAGTAATCTCTTCTTCATCAGTTGGGACAAATGGATGGCTATGGTAGTCATAAACAACTTCATCTGATACTGTTTGTACAACAAATTCAGGTGGTTGTACTGATACCACAGGCTTTGTTACATCTGGTTTTATTTTGTCTTTTTTGCCAAATGAGGGGAATTTTCCTTTGAAAGAAGGCATTTTTATCTTGGATTTCTTTGCTCGTTTTGGCTCAGCCTCAATTGTTTCATTAACATATAAAGCTGGAATTTCTCTGATAATTTCCAGATCTTGAGTAAGTGTTGGGTCTTTCGTTGGGACTTGTAATTCGGGTTCAAAATCACGTATAATATACGGGTGACTATGATAGTCATACACAACATTATACTCCGGTTCTGATTTTGTTGGTAATTTATGAATATTGTCAGTTGAAGTTGAAGGACTAACCTTCTTTATATCCTGATCTGGTCTTTGTTTATCTTTTTTACCAAAGGAAGGAAATTTTATGTGGAAAGATGGTACTTTGATTTTATGGCTGCTTGGACTATTAATTTCATCTGTATTAAGTGGCTTCTCTTGGAAAACAGGTTGAATTTCTTTAATGATTTCCACTTCATCAGCGTCTTTGTGTTCTTTACTGTCCTTTTCTGTGACAATATATGGTCGACTATGATATTCGTAAACAGTATCTTCTTCGGGTAATTTCGAATATTCAGATGTTTCTGCGATACCTGCACCTTTTGGTTCGTGTTCTTTTTCATTATCTTGGAAAAGACTTGGCATTTCATTAACCAATTCAACAGTTATATTAACTTTATTTTCAGGTTCATCAGAAACTACAAATGGTCGACTATGATGATCATATACGACAGTTTGTTCAGGTTGTTTTTCATCGCATAAAACTTTTAAGGTTGATGATGTTGGTTCAACGTTTGACTTATCCTTTGCTGGTCTCTCTTTGTCTCTTTTACCAAAGGATGGTAACTTGAATCTAAATGATGGAACTTTGAATTTTTTCTTATCTTTTTTTGCTTCATCAACTTCAGGCTCAAGAAAAAGTGCTGGTACATCTGTAACAACATCTATTTTTTCATCGACAGGTTTTGCCTCCAGTAATTTTACTTCAACTTCATTATCACCTGGCTTTCGCCCAAGGATTCTTTCCATTGGGGTCAATCCATCATCTGGCTCTTCAGATTCTGGTATGTACAGGGATGTCTTTTCAAGTTCAATCTCACGTGAATTTTCTATTTCCAAATCTGGAACTATTGGTTCAGATTCTACTTCCACTTCTGTCTTAATATCAATGGTAGGATCGATATCTTCAAATAATGGCTCATTTGGTTTTGTTTCTGGTTCACTGATTGGCTCATTTTCTGTGACAATTACCACAGTAGTTTCACTTTCTTTAACTTCAGGTAACTTTACATCAAAAGTCAGGGGAACAATATCACTTGGCTCATTCATTGGTATATCATTTTTTACTGGTAGTTCAGCTTCGAAGGTCCCTGGTACTTCTCCTTGACAAAGGGGAGGTATTTCATTGATGATAGTCAAACCCTCTTCAGAAGTTGGTATATCATTTTTTACTGGTAAGTCAGCTACTCCTTGACTAAGGGGAGGTATTTCATTGATGATAGTTACATCCTCTTCCGAAGTTGGTATATCATTTTTTACTGGTAATTCAGCTACTCCTCCTTGGCTAAGGGGAGGTATTTCATTGATGATAGTTACATCCTCTGTAGGGTTTGCTGAAGTTTCAACTGGCATTGCTTGGGTCGCTGTTGGCATAAAAGGTCTACTATGATAGTCATACACAACTGGGGATTCATTGACTTCAACTTGTGGGTCCAAAGAAACAACTGTAGATGTCATTGGTTCTGGACCTGAATTTTTTATGTCTTTTGGTCTTTTTTTATCTTTTTTGCCAAAGGAAGGAAATTTGAACCTAAATGAAGGGACCTTAATTTTCTTCTTTTTGTTTTCAACTGTAGGTTCATTTACATCAATTGATTTAGCTGGAACCAAAATAATTTTTTCGCCATCCTCATCTTCTCTTGGCTTTTCTTCCGTGTGTTTAAAATCGCTATTTTCATTTGCTTTTCGACCTAAGATCCGTTCCATTGGCGTCAAACCATCATCTGGTTCTTCATACGGTGGAATAATTGGATATGTTGGAGATACCTCTATCGTTATATCTTGTGTTTCATCAGGAATAGTTGCATTTTGATGTTTTATTTCCTCATGTTGCACCTCTATGTCTGCTTCTTGCATTGGCTGAATTTCAACCTCAGGCATAGCCTCAAGATTAGGATTAACTTCTACTTCTAAATGTACTTGCGATGGTATTTCACTAGCGGAAGTGCTCACTTGCGGTTCATTATCTAGCAGAGTCTCTATAACAGTGGATTCAGTTTTAGTTTCGAGCTTTGGTACATTTTTCTTTCCCTTCTTTTTTCTCTTTTTCTTATTTGGTTCTTTTAGGGCTTCTGGTTTTTCCGTAATTTCAGTGACCTTTGGCTGTACATCAAAAATTACTTCAATGTCAGTATTAGGTTCCTTCAGGGCTTCTGGGTCTTCTAAAATTTCAGTAACTTTTGGCTCTACATCAAGAACCACTTCAACGTCAGTATTAGGAGTGTCTTCAAACTGGTTAAGAAGTGGAAGTTCAATATTAGGAGAAGGTTCTACTTCTTCAGTTGGCTCAGAAAATGCTTGTGGTTCAATCTCAGTTATGATAACTTCATCACTTTCTTGAACGACATTGGTTGCTTCTGTTTCTTTATCATATTCTTTTTCTTTCTCTTCAATTACTGGTGGACGGTATTTGAAACTATCTCTTGACTTCTTTACTTCAGTTTCATTATGTTCAGTTGAAATTTCAATATTATCTCCCTTGACTTCCATATCTGGTTTATGTTTTTTAGAGAATGATGGGAGATGAAAAGAAAACCTCTTTTTCTTATTTTTACTCTTCGCTTTTGTTGGCTTATCCTTGACCTCTTTTGTTTCTTCTGGAGAGGCTTCTTCCCCCAACTGTTTCATCACTTCTGTCATGATATCTTGCACTACACTTTCTGCAATAGCGTCTACATTATCCTCATCCTGACCCTTCTTAGAGGTTGAAGGTTTTGGTTCTTCTGTTTTTTCAGCTGGTCTGTTTTTATCCTTTTTACCAAAGGAAGGCATTCTAAAATGAAGCTTTGTACCGATATGAGGAGTAAGAATTTTATCTTGAACTTTTTCGGTTTCTTTTTTCTCTAATATAGGTTCTGGTGGCGTTTCAATGACAATCTCCAAAACCTCGCCTTTCATTTCGACCACAGGTGGTGCTAATTCAATGGCAGGCTGTTGTGATTCATCTTCAAGTGTTGGCTTCCTGCCTAAAATTCTTTCCATAGGGTGCCTTGTAACTTCAGAAATGTCTTCATTCAAATCTTCAGGTTTGGATTCAGACTTAACCTCATCATTTACAACAGGGTTTATTTCTAATTCGCGACAAACTTCTGCGACAAGATCAGTAGATGAAGAATGTTGAGCTGGACTAATTTCAAGAGTTGGAGAAGTGACAGCAATTGTTATATCATTCTCTGTTTTTTCAACTTCTTTTTGTTCTTTCTTTACCTCGTCTCTTCCACTCTCTTCTTTAACTGGTTCCGAGGAATCTTTTTTGTCATGTTTACTGAAGGAATGGGAAAGCTTTGGGAACTTTATTTTACTTTTTTTCTTTTTCTTTTTGGGTTTAGATTCTTTCTTTTCCTCTGAAACGCATGCTGATGGCACTTTGTCGTCATTTTCGTCATCATTGCCATTTTTTTTGTCTGCGTCTACATCTATGACCGGTGCCGCTATTTCCGTTATTACTTCTTTTTCTTCTATTCCGTCAGGTGTCAAACTGGTCTCAATCACTGGAGAAATAACTTTCGTGTCTATTTCTACTACATTTGTATTTTCCTCCAGCTTTTTCTTGGGTTCATCATTGGTTTCTGATACAGTTTTTGCCACTTCCATTCCGACTATTTCTACAATCGACTGTGGTGTGTCCTGTATGTCCAAAAGCTCAGAAAGTTTTGGTTTAGTTTCAGGTTCATATTGGAGTTGCATTGGCTGTTCTCGTACATCTTTTTCTGCGGGTTCCTCTACATTCACTACTATTTCCTCAACTGGGCCAGGGTTTAAAGCCAATTTAGCTGCTTCAGTGTCTTCGATATCACTAATTTGAGGTGTAAGTTCAGTTATTATTTCAATTTCAGGCTTTGTTTCTTCCTCCACAAATTTTGAGGGTTCGCCTTGTCGTTCATCAACAGTTTCTTTTCTAGGTTCCGTCTTAGGATTTTTCTTGCCAAAGCCACCAAAAGAAAACGACTTTTTGACTTTTGGTGCTTTAGCTTTTTTGCCGAAAGTGAAACTAGGAACCCGGAATTTAGTTTTTTTCTCCTCAGGTTCCTCGGATTCTTCAGAAGGACTTTGTAGTGTAGATTTTTTGACAGGTTCTTGTTTAGTAAGCTTAAGCTCTACTTCAGAATGTTCACACTGAGGATCAGTTCCTGTTAACACTTCTGCTCTTTCGGCATGCTCTTCTTCATGAGCGGTTGTGCTGATGATTTCCACTGTTTCATTAACAAATTCACGTTCATCGTGTTTAACCTTAGTTTCCTTTTCTTTCTTTTTATCTTTTTTGTTTTTACCTTTGGATTTTTTGCCTTTAAGCCCAAAGGAAGTTCGTAGTTTCCCAATACTGAACCCTTGTTTGCTTTCTTCGTACTCCACTCTTGGGGTTTCTTCAATTTGTAACGGCGTCTTAGAAGGTTCATTTTCATCATGCATGTCAGATTCATTACCATTAACTGTGTCCATATTGGGTTCTGTTTTGGCGCCATTTTTTTCCAGGTCAGCTGGTTCTTCTTCTTCCGGTATCGGAGCACATGCTCTATATCCTTCTGCTTCAGCTGTGTCATTAAAAAACATATCAACCAAATTAGTATTGTCGAGTCCTTGCATTTCAATATCGATTTCTGCCTCGCCTGTTGCCTCGTTTCCTGATTTTTCATCGTTTGTAACATCTCCATTATGTTTAGTTTCTGCTTCTTTATCCTGTTTTAATTTTTGTTTCAATATAGCCACATCATCGAGATCCTGTGTTTCAATTGAAATTTCCATTTTTAACAAATGATATCATTTGGTTATTGTAAAGCACCATTTGCTAAATCCCGATAGGATTGGAAGGAAGATTAGGGTGTGTGACTCTAATCAAAGGTTGAAGATCCGATTACCTCAGTTTAAGACCCTGAAAATAGAAAGGAAATTATTACTTTTCTTATACTAATGAAATTGACAATTTGGCATACTAAAGTCAGAACTGTTAGTGTTAGGCATTGGATTTGACTAAGTTCTTCTTTTCCACTATAAAATCCCGATAGGATAGGAAGTAAAACGTAGTTTCTACCCTTTCTATCACAAAAAGGCATTATGTTTTGATGATATCAAAAGAAAATATTTCAAAATGTTGACTTTTTAGATTATTTTTAATTTTTACATAAAGTAATAGTACCATGCACATTAACCAAAAATGAAAATTATAAAGAAGCACCCCAAATGGCATATGTGAAAACTGCTCAAACGGAGAAAAACGCTATTACCGAAGCTGAATCTTGACACCTGATCATTATTATGCCACAATGTTTAGACGGTATGCATGATTCTCAAGCA
Organism: Cephalothrix simula; assembly: GCA_035591015.1. Classification (NCBI taxonomy): domain Eukaryota; kingdom Metazoa; phylum Nemertea; class Palaeonemertea; order Archinemertea; family Cephalotrichidae; genus Cephalothrix; species Cephalothrix simula. Next base: position 15,173 of record JAXIUW010000009.1, read on the forward strand.
TGACTGCATTTTCTTACAATGTTCGATAAAGCTATAAGCATAAATTTACTAAAAGATTTAATGTAATATGTCGATGTTTCCAAACAGTTTAGCTTGACAGGTATTTAGGTGACACAAAACTTATGAAAGATATTATATATTAAAAGATAATAATGTTCTTATATTATTGAAAATAATGTTATTCACCATGAATTAGCAGTAAAAAGTATTTCTTCACTCCAAATATTAACCTGGCAGCCATTTTATTCCACAAAAAACCTAGTTACAATAAAGGGCGTCTTACTACAACCATTTCATTTTTTGGCAACGATTTCCAAATATGGAAGTTTGACGTATGCGAAAAATATGAGACGTCACTGAATAATTAATTTAAACCAATCAAATATCAAAGTCGGTCCATGCACGCTTTATGAATGAGTCTAAACATTGTGATGCTAGGGTGGATTAATTAGTGCATTTAAACAATTTCCTATTCTAAAAACTTTTGGTTAAAGGTATTTCGATTAAAATACCGGTACACGTATTATTTCGTTTGACGATAATCACTGTGTGTAAGCTATATGGTAGCTAAATAACCAATGCCGGGAAATTTGATTTTCTGCACGTAGCTAACTAGGGATCATTTTCTTAAACTTTGTTAAATTCTACAGCTTTTTAAAGAGTTTGAAAGTCATTAGTCCATTCTGAAGAACAATTATGTTATAATAAAATTAAAAATTCTGAAATATTATACATACATGAAATGATGTAGAAAGTGTTAAGGAAAAATGAAAATAGAAGGAAAAATAATAAATGATGATAGTAAAATGAGAGTGTCAATTTGAAATATGGTGCTGGAAAGAATATAAATGGCTTAATATCAAAGAAATTTAATTAAATATGTTTTTAAGTTAAAATACTGGTTTCTTCGTTAATGAATATATCAATTAAGAAACATATTTACCTTTCGGTTGTTAATCCTGATTTTTACGCTGTTTGAGACACATTAGATATCCACAACACCAATTTTTGTTTAATATTCTACTGTTTCAACGAAAGACAACAACTATTGATTATTGATCATAGCCAATAATCAGAGCTAAGTGGGAGTAAGAACGTAGTTAAATGGGATAAAAATAATGACGTATATTACAACAACGCTAAGCGGGATAACCGAGGGGGGGCACCTAAAATTCTTCCTACACTTTGGATCTCTGATCTCTGGCGAATATTTTCGATCTTATCTTGTTAAACGTTTTATTTTCATTCAACTATTTCACGCTTACATTTTTAAAGATTGATTGATTATCAATTTTCAAGTT